>CADCXT010004590.1:0-245018 GCA_902806775.1 Microtus agrestis
TTCATTTTATATCCAAAAATGTGTTTGTGTGCTCTGCCATTCTTGCTCCTACCTGTGTTCTTGCCCCTCTTGTTTTGTGGACTCTTGGGGCTTTTGCCTGTTTTACCTTACATGGAAGTAGCTCTTTCTTTATTTTTTGAACTATCAATTGATTCTTTCTCAGTTCTGGAATACACTACTGTTGCCTCATTTTCCTTCTTCTTGGTACTCTTGCTGTCTTCTCTTAGGAAGTAATGTACTTTATTGTCATTAAAATGGTATAAATGAGCATACCTTATTTTGAACAACATGAATTACTGCACTTACTTCAAGAGGAGAACTTTGATACAGCCATGTGTAGGGAATAAGGCAAAAAGCCAGTTAGCTCCTTGGAAAGTACATGGTTCTCTGAAACCTCAGATTTTTGATCAAACACAGGAAAGTCACAGTGAAGAATAAAATCTTTTTTTTTTTTAAAGATTTATCTATTTATTATGGGTACAGTATTCTAAGTATTCTGTCTGCATGTATGCCTACAAGCCAGAAGAGGGCACCAGACCTCATGACAGATGGTTGTGAGCCACCATGTGGTTGCTGGGAATTGAACTCAGGACCTTTGGAAGAGCAGGCAATGCTCTTAACCACTGAGCCATCTCTCCAGCCCAAGAATAAAATCTTAATCACAAATGATTTTATTCTTAAATTTTTGTTCTTGCCTTAAATCACCCACCCTTCTCCTCCTTTCCTTCCCTTCCCTTCCCTTCCTCCCCCCCCCGTGTGTCTCTCTCTCTCAACAGAGTCTCACTCTATTGCCCAAATTTGTTGGAACTCACTGTGTAGCCCAGGCTAGTCCCACATTCATGGTGAAATGCCTGCCTGAGCTTCCTCAGTGCTGGGATTGCAGACATAAGCCTGATGTCCCAGTGCAGATTTGGGTCCTCTAAAAAAAGGGAGAAGAGGAACCAACAGCCAGGCCAGTGCAGTCTACAGTGGTGAAGGTCACCATCAGCAGTGTCCTCAGCTGCAAGTTACAGCACACCGTACTGTAGGACACAGTTCAAGAGTGGAATTGTGGGAGAATTTCCAGTGTTTGAGAACACGCCAAGAAACAAGACAGTTCCTTCAAAACACAGAATTGTTCTTGGAATATGTTTCTGTGCTCCTCCCAGGTGTAGCAGATAGGAGTGAGTTTCTGTCAGCTGCTGTTGGTCATGTGCCTCTATGGAAACATGTTTTTGCATGTGTGGCTTATTCTTGTGATTGAACACATTACTCATGTTCTCCATCCCTCTTCTCCCATCATATCTATTGGCTTAATTACAGTAGCAGTAGTGATATAATATCCTGCCTGACCTTACTCATCTTGTCTATATTAGTAACTCCAGCAAGAATGAGGGGCCAAGAACAAAGGTTTGGACATTTTCTTAACTCTACTTTTTATTAGAGAAGACAAAGCTTCCCAAGAAGTTTCTAGCAAGCTGAGTCCACTGGCTGGGACTGAATGGCCACCATGGCAGCAAAGGAACCTACAAAAGTGAATACTGGGGTTTGTCAACTTCTGTGTTGGAAAGAAAGTTGAAGAGGATTAGGAATGGTTTTTAGTCAACTTATTAACACATTTTGACACAAGTTGCTCTGGTGGTCAGTCAAAAATGATTGTGAAGAGACATGGCGATATGGGACCTGCATCTGAGGCCTCCCAGTTTCATTTGCTATAAGGGCTGTGGGTGTGTATGTGCTGGTTCTGCAGATAGAAATGATTCAAGTGAGAAAATGACTGAAGTAGCTGTTTTGTTCCTGGTCAGCACTGGAATGGCCTGGCCAAATTATACAAAATATGAACCATTTAATAATTCGCTTGTAACAAAGAAAAATTACTCATTAATATAAGTGCGCCTATCCAGCTTTTTGAGATTCAACTAAAAGTTTAAAAGCAAAATGTTCTTTGTTTGGTATATTTCAGCAGCATTCTCGACTTAGAAATGAGCGCTGTTTGTTGTGTCCTTCTGGGCAGGGAAAGAGGGAAGGGACGCAGTGAGCGCGACTGCAGCACTCATGTCCAGGGTTATTTTTAACAGTTCTGGGAATGCAGCTTATGTTTTGTCAGTTCCAGGCAAGTGTCCTGCAACCAAGCTGCATCCCAGTGCATAGTGGTAATGGCACATCATCTCACACTTGTCTCTTCATGCTTTCAGTGCACCAGCATAGCAGTGTCTCGGAAATGGTTGGCATTAGGCAGCACAGGAGGAGGACTCAATCTGATTCAGAAAGACGGCTGGAAGCAAAGGCTGTTTCTCTCTCACCGGGTAAGAACGAGGACATTCACACGTTGGTTGGAGTATGCTTCTTGAATGTGAACTTTTCCAATGTAATTAATCATTTAGAGTAAAAGAAGAATGGAGACAAACTGTTCTCTGTCTGATGCTCTAGGAAGGTGCGATCACTCAGATTGCCTGCTGTTCTCATGACGATGACTATGTTGCTGTAGCTACCAGGTAAGATACTCTTTGAATGATGGTCTTTTCTAAGTGCATGTTAAGCTGACAAGTTTGCTTGTTGTTAGGGTGACCAATCATCTCATGTCACCTAGCACTGTACTGGTTTAGAATGGAAATTCGTATTCTGGGGAATCATATCTGCTCAGTGCCCAAGCCATCTGGGAGGGGTATTTGGTCACCTTAGTGTTTGTGAAAAATGCTGATTTGAGGCAACAACATCTAAAATGGGAAGAGCCGCCTCTCCTTGAGGAGCCCCTGCTCACACCTGGGTATGTCTTACTTTTCTCTCAGAACCTCCTGCTTTGTCTGATTTTCATGTATAAGCCTATATTAAAATATTTTAAGAGTATCTCTAATCTTGTATACACACACACACACAAACACAGAGACACACATACACACAAAGACAGACAGACAAGTGGAGAGAGAATGGAAACAGATAATTTTTTTTTTTTTGGTTTTTCGAGACAGGGTTTCTCTGTGGTTTTGGAGCCTGTCCTGGAACTAGCTCTGTGCCAGGCTGGCCTCGAACTCCGAGATCGCCCCTCTGCCTCGAGTGCTGGGATTAAAGAGCGTGCGCCACCACCGCCCAGCTGAAACAGATAATTTAGAACTTTAAGTTCTCCTAAATTATTGATTCAATGGCCAAAACAAAGAAGTGAATGCTTTGATTTCCACTTTTTTCCCCTGCAAGTGTAAACAAGAGTTTACACTGTATTTAATATGGTAAATGTTATGGTGCAATTCAGTTGTATCTTTTTTGTCATTGCCGTAACTTTTTTGTGATGATTTGATTTGCCTATAACTTATTTGCAGTCAAGGTCTCGTAGTTGTTTGGGAATTAAACCAAGAACGTCGTGGGAAACCAGAGCGAATTCATGTATCCTCAGAACACAAAGGCCGAAAAGTTACTGCCCTCTGTTGGGACACAGCTGTTCTGAGAGTCTTTGTAGGTGACCATGCGGGCAAAGTATCTGCCATCAAACTCAACACTTTGAAACAAGCAAAGGTGAGGAAACCTTCCAGCTCCTTGCTTCTGTGCTGTGGTGTCAGGTGTTAGTTTGTGGAGCTTTGAATGGAAGGATACAATTTTATTTGCCGTATTTCCTAAGCCTTGGAGAATTATCTTTTACTGACTTATTTTAGTGTAGAGTGCTGGCAGAAGAAATATAGCTTCTGTTGTTTAACTGGACATACCAGAATATTCTGGCTTGTCCATCATGACCCATCAAAGTTATTATTTGATTCCTGATACATGTTTGATTCAAAATACAATTGAGCTGGACAGTGTGGCACATGCTTTTAATCCCAGCACTTTGGGAGGCAGAGGCAGGAGGATTTCTGAGTTTGAAACCAGCTTGCTGAGTTCTAGGGTAGCCAGGGCCACACAGGAATCCCATCTTATAAAACCAAAAGGAAAAATGCAGTTGAAAACCTACATATAGCTAAGACTTTATTTGCTTTTTTTTCAAAAGGAGAAATACTGTTGTTAGGAGAAAAATTGTCTCATATATTTCAAAACTAATATTTTTTTCATTCCAAGTTACAAGTAGATAATAATGAACTGAACATTGAGAAATTTCTGTAGTTAGCTATCAAATTATTTCACAATTTTTTTAATATTTATTTATTTATTGTATATACAATATTCTGTCTGTGTGCATGTCTGCAGGCCAGAAGAGGGCACCAGACCTCATGACAGATGGTTGTGAGCCACCATGTGGTTGCTGGGAATTGAACTCAGGACCTTTGGAAGAGCAGGCAATGCTCTTAACCTCTGAGCCATCTCTCCAGCCCTATTTCACAAATTTTTATTTAATTATTTTGTTCTTTTGAGACAGGGTTTCTCATGTAGCCTTGGCTGTCCTGGAACTGAATAGGTAGATCAGACTGGCCCTGAACTTACAGAGATCCTCTAGCCTCTGCCTTCCAAGTACTGGGGTCAAAGGTGTGTACCACCACCTTCAACCTCACAAATTTTAAGTGAGGGAAACTTTAATGTCCTTGTAGACAAATTAAATTCTGGTTTATTTTATTTATATTATTTTACATGCATGAGTATTTTACTCAAATGTGTTCTATGTCTTGTACATTCTGGGATTGGAGTTATGAACTGCTGTAAAGAACTATGTGGGTTCTGGGAATTGAACCCTAGACCTCCACAAGAATAAGTACTTTTAACTGCCATTCATTCATTCATTCATTCATTCATCAAGACAGGGTCTCTCTACATAACCTGACTGTCCTAGACCTCATTTGTGCACCAGGCTGGCCTCAAACTCACAGAAATCCGTCTGCCTCTGCCTCCCAAATGCTAAATTAAAGGTATAAGTCACCCTGCACGGCTTTATTTTTAAATGTTTTGAACTTTTTCTTTTCTAATTTATCAAGATAGGGTCTTACTTCATAGCATGGGCTGGCCTTGATCTCATAGGAGTCCTTCTGTCTTGATTACCTGAGTATTGAGACTATAAGTGTGTGCCACCACTCCTGGTGTGTTTTAACAGGGCAGGCAGAAGAGATTGTGTGCATCATTGTGAATGTATTTCCTTCTCACACCCACCCCTTTTAGGCAGCTGCTGCCTTTGTGATGTTTCCTGTTCAGACAATAATAACAGTCGACTCCTGTGTTGTCCAGTTAGATTATCTGGATGGAAGATTACTTGTGTCTTCACTGACTCGATCCTTCTTGTGTGACACTGAGAGGTATACTAACCGGCTACAACATCAGCTGTCTAGAATTTCAGAATTTTCGGGTCAAGTACTGCTAATCATGGAGCCAGAACCCTTCCAGTAAATTTGTAGTTGTTATAAGGAACCAGTTAAATGAAAGCTGACATTAGGAAATAGGAGAAAGAGGAGACAAAGACAGGTGACTTAAGACAGTCAATCAGTGAGCCCTACCCTGTGACATCACCTAAGTGCCGTGAGAACGCCAAGCACTTGCTTCAGTGTGTGGAGTAAGACTGCCCTGATTTTCTCTATTGCACTTTTTAAAATTTGTTGTGTATTTAATGATATTTTACTAATGGGCATCACTGGGTAAGGAATTACTATAGGCTTTGTGGAGCTGACAAAATCCCACTACAGTCTCAAGTGGAGACACAGGTAACAGTGAATGACAAAGGGATGTTTTAGAGGTGAAATATCAGCAGATTAGGAAACAGCTTAGATGAGCATTACCTGTCACTGCTCAAGTTCCTTAGCTATTTCCCATGCTCAGAAGTATTCAGTGGCCATTCTTTGCATGCGGGCCCTGGCTGGTTTGCTGACACCCTGTTTCTTAGGATCATTCCTTCTTTACAAATTTGCTATGCATCCATCTCAGTGAGCTCAGTAGTCAAGCTGTTGGCCAACCACAGTTACTGAAATCTTTTGAACTGTGACCAACCCTCTCTCACAAACACACAGGCACCCCATGAGCAGACAGGTACACACAGAAGTACGCACAGAGACACACAAATAAAATTTGAAATTAAAGTAACCACTCAGTAAAGTAATAGAACAAGAAATGAAAAACTGCCAGTCAGAAAAACCCTTCCTGGAGTTAAAGAAATAGAAGGAAACTGAGTTTAGTCTTACATGCCTTTAATCCTATCACTCAAAGAGACAGAGGCAATGGAATTCTGAATTGGAGGCAGGTCTTAGCTAGGTAGTGATTTTCAGGGCTATGTAGAGAGACCCCCATCTCAACTAAATTAATGAATAGAAAAGAACTGTTATGCAGAACTTCAAGCATGTATAAAAAAGTGAGAATTCTGCAATTACAAAGATGTTGAGTGTTCATTTCATGGGGGTACAGCTAGAGTTGAGTTGCAGTAATGTAGAACCTGCTGTAGAAATAGCATGTTGAACTGTCCCCTTCTATTAGCTGGGGTTCAGTTTGGAGGGTAATAGATAATATAATTTAAAAGTTCAGATAATCTTTTTTAGTTTTAACCCACATTCTGTCCAACAAATGACATTCTCTAAAAATTGGGACGTGTGGACTGGACAGATGTCTCAGTGGTTAAGAGCACAGACTGTTCTTCCAGAAGTTCTGAGTTCAATTCCCAGCAACCACATGGTGGCTCCTAACCATCTGTAATGGTGCCCTTTTCTGGCCTGCAGGCATACATGCAGGCAGAACACTGTATACATATTAAATAAATCTTTAAAAAATATTGAGACTCCTAAGCTGGGCTTGGTGGTACATATTGTAACTACAGCACTTGAAATAATGGAGGCAGGAGGATTAGGAATTCAAGGTTCTCTTTGGCAACATAACAAATAAGCAGCATAATAAATAAAAGTATAACTTCTTGTATTGCTCTGTATATTTCAAAGCATTTTTACATCCAGGTTCTTATAGTAAAACAGTTTATTCACAAAGCAAATAAGTGGAAGACTATTTATTGATTCATCGAGAGTCTCCGAGTTGACTCCTGCTAAAGAGCATATTAAATCATTCTCCAAGAACAGACTGAGCTTGGCAGTGGTGGCACATGCCTTTCATCCCAGCACTCAGGAGGCAGAGGCAGGCAGATCTCAGTGAGTTTGAGGCCAGCCTGGTCTACAGAGTTCCAGGACAGCCAGAATGTTACACAGTTAAACCCTGTCTCAGAAAACAAACAAACAAACAAAAGACTGAGGTCATGAGCCTAGTGAGCTGGAGCATGCCTGTAATTTCAGTATTTGAGGTCAGAGATGGGGACTAACAGACTGAGTTTGAAGCCATCCTGGACTGCGTAATGAGACCCTGCCCCAAACAAAACAAAACTACTGAGTGCTTTTTGTGGACCAGACCCTGTATTTGTAATTCATAGTCCACCATTCAAGTAGACTCAACTGCCATGTGTGATGTGGTACTTGCTGCAAAAGCAGAGTATAAGAAACAGATAATTGAGCAAATGGAAGCCTAGGACATTTTTCAAAGGAAAAATGATGCAGGCAAATCATGAAGCAGACTTAACAGAAAACAAATAGACAAATGTAGAATCTAGACTTGAATAAAAACATATATGCACACATGCTTATACATGAATGACCAGAGGAGAAGGCGGACTGTTAGAGGGAGGAAAGGGACAAACACTGCACGTTGTCGCTCATGTGTAGTCTAGAATTATATATGGATGTTTAGTAAAGAAGCATATGTACTTGTTTAACTGCATCTGTATCTTGTCAAAGCAGACGGAGAGGGGACTAGTAGGAGAGGAAGTTAAGAGGCTAATGGGGAGGTAATTACAAGCAGAGTACATGGCGTACATGTGTGAAATGTCAGAGTGGAACCCATTAGTTTGTTTGTAAAAAGAAAGTTATGCTTGTAATCTCAGCATTTGGGAGGCTGGGGCAAGAGAACTGCTGAGAGTTCAAATCTAACCTGGTCACATAGTAAGTTCTAGGTCAGCCTGAGCTACAGAGGGAGATCCTGGTTCAACAAAGAAAGCCAAAACCCAAAAGACAAGAAACAAAAAGAGAATAGATAACAGGAGTTTTTAGGAAGAAGCTGATCATTATCACTCTGTTTCCCATGCAGCTTAGCTCTCATATCTAACTCATGGACTGCTAAGGAGCAGAATGTTCCACGACACAGAATTTCAAAAGATTTTAAGAAAAGGAAGAGTTCATTGGATATTTGTAGTGAGGGAAGGTCTTGGAGACATTTGGAAAGGTAGAGGAAGAGCCTGCATGGAATGTTCAAAGAATTGTGCTATACATAGTGACTTGGAAAGCGGTCAATAAGGTTCACAGGTGAACCGAGTGGTTTTTAGCAGTAATGCCTTTTGGATGTGAAACAGGCCCTTCTCATTCTCTTGATAATAAACAGCACTGAAACAAAGATCTTGGCTTCCTGTCACAGAGTGGTTACGGTAACCAGCCCTGTTTGGACCAATCCATGCCACTGTTTTCTGGTGTAGTACAGAGAACAGAAAGAGGAAAGGGACGTGTGGCTGTGTGGGTTATATGGCCGTGCTGATTTGTAGTGCTATTCTCAGTTCCTTAATATGATTGTTTTTAACATTTCTTTTTTGTAAATAAACCTACTTTGTCTTTGTTTCTGGAAATTAGGGAAAAGTTTTGGAAAATTGGAAACAAGGAAAGAGATGGAGAATATGGAGCTTGTTTTTTCCCCGGAAAATTTGCTGGGGGCCAGCAGCCTTTGATTTACTGTGCACGCCCGGGCTCCAGGATGTGGGAAGTGAACTTTGATGGGGAAGTGCTGAGTACACACCAGTTCAAGAAGCTCTTGTCATTGCCACCCCTTCCCGTGATCACCACAAGGTAGCCATTCTCTGCATGGGACTTCCTGGAGCATTGGGTTAAAATTCCAAGATTTGACTATACCTTGTGAGAGTGAGGTATAATTTCTATCAAGATTTAGAGATACCAGAACAGTCCTTAAGCAGTTGTCTTTCTTATGACTAAAATGACTTGAGTAAAGCGAGGTGCAATTTAGACTCTTGAAGTGGTTTTCAAGTTGAAATTTTCTCTATATTGCAAAAAGTACTCTTTTAGGTTGTAATCAAACCGTCAGCAGGTGTGTTTGCCTTCCAGATCAGAGCCTCAGTATGATCCTGCAGTTGGATCCTCCCAGTCGTTGTCATTCCCCAAACTCTTGCATCTTAGGTAAGTTTTTCCTTTGTCCTTTTCTCTTTATTCAGAAGTATTTGCTTTTATAGTCTTCAGATTTGTTGTTGTTTCATTTTTTCCAAAATGGTCTCACTATGTAGTCCTGGCATTCCTGGAACTCACTTTGTAGTTCAGACTGGTCTCGAACTCAGAGATCTGCTTGCCTTTGCCTCTTGAATGCTGGAATTAAAGGTGTGTGCCACTACCGCCCAGCCTGTTTTTCAATTGTTTAAAAAATGATGTTAGAGTTTGAATACAGGGCCTGTATAGCTGAGTGATTCTTCTTCCCATAAGTTAAACTCCAACCAGTCAGCTTAAAAAATTTTTTTATGTGTTTCTGGGAATCAGACTTGGTCTTATGCATGCTAGGCAAGCAGTCTACAAATGAGCTGAATCCCAGGATAGATTCTTGCTGTGTTTGTTAAGGCTGACCTCCAATTCTTGGGCCCAAGTAATTCCTTTCTCAGTTTCCCAAGTAACTGGGACTACTATTGCTTGTTACTACATCCAGGCCTTTCAACTTTTGTTTGTGTGTGTGTGTGTGTGTGTGTGTGATTTTTTTTAAGTCTTACTTTACACATGAGTGTTTTGCCTGTATATATGTCTGTACACCACTTGTATGACTGGGTCCAGCTCTCTTATAACTGCAGTTACAGACAGTTATGAGCCACTGTGTAGGTGCCAGGAATTGAATTTATTTCCTCTGGAAGAGCAGCCAGTAGTTTTAACCCCTGAGCTATATGTCTAGCCCCGCTTCCAGCTTTTCATTTTACATACCAATCCCAGTTCCCATTCCCTCCCCTCATTCCATTCCCTCCACCTTCTCCCCCCACCCCCCAATCCACTCTTTAGAGAGGGTAAAGCACATTGCTTTAAGGAAGGTCCAAGGCCCTCCCTACTATATCTAAGCTGAGCAAGGTATCCATTTAAAGACAATGGGTTCCAAAAAGCCAGTACAAGCAATAAAGATAAATCCTGGTACCACTGCCAGTGACCCCCACAGTCTGTCCCAGCCGTCCAACTGTCATCCACATTCAGAGGTCCTGGTTTGGTCCTATGCTGATTTCTTCCCTGTCCGGCCACAGTTGGTGAGCTCCCATTAGCTCAGGTAAGCTGTTTCAGTGGATGACCCCGTCATGGTCTTGACCTCTTTGCTCATATTCTCACTCCTCCTACTCTGCGACTGGACTTTGGGAGCTCACCCAGTGCTCTGCTGTGGATCTCCGCCTCTGCTTTCATCAGTTGCTGGACGAAGGTTCTATGGTGACATTTAAGATAGTCAGCAATCTGATTATAGGGCAAGACCAGTTTGGGCACCCCCTACTCTACTGCTTAGGGTCTTAGCTGGGGTCATCCTTGTGGATTATTGGGAACTTCTCTAGTGGCAGGTTTCTTGCTAGCCCCATAATAGCCCCCTTATCAAGGTATCTCTTTCCTTCCTCTCCGACTCTGTCCTTCCCCCATTTGACTATTCCATTCCTTCAAGTTCTCCTCTGTCTCCCCTCTTCCTCCCCTTCAACCTTTCCTTCTCTCCCCCCCACCAATTTTCTCGGGATATTTTGTCTATTTCCTCTTCCCAGGGTTTCTCTTAGGGATCTTATTGTTACTTATCTTCTCTGGGGTCATAGACTATAGGCTTGTTATCCTTTGCTTTACAGCTAGTGTCCAATTATGAGTGAGTACATACCATCTATTTGCATGCAAATTTCAAGATGCCATTTTTTTAACCACTGAGTAGTACTCCACTATGTAAATGTACCAAATTTCTTTATTCATTTTTCGAATGAGGGGCGTCTAGGTTGTTCCAGGTTCTGGATATTGAAATGAATGCTGCTGTGAACATAGTTGAACAAATGTCCTTGTAGCATCATTGAGCATCCTTTGGGTATATGCTCAAGAGTGGTATTGCTGGATCCTGTGGTAGTTTGATTTCCCCATTTTCTAAGAAAATGCTATACTGATTTGGAATCCAGTTAGCTTCCTTGGGTTGGAGTTTTCTTTCTAGTACTTTCTGTAGGGCTGGGTTTATGGATATGTATTGTTTAAATCTGGTTTTGTTATGGAGTATCTTGTTTTCTCCATCAATGTTGATTGAAAGCTTTGCTGGGTATAGTAGTCTGTGCTTACGTCCGTTGTCTCTTAGTGTCTGCAGCACATCTAGCCCAGGATCTTCTGACTTTCATGGTTTCCATTTAGAAACCAGGTGTAATTCTGATAGGTCTGCCTTTTTCTTTATTTTTATTTTCTTTATTTCTTTTTCTTTATTTTGTATGTTTTGCATTTTGATTATTATATCGCAGGGGGCCTTTTTTTATTTTTTATTTATTTATTTTTTGGTCCAGTCTATTTGGTGTTCTGTAAGCTTCTTGTACTTTCCTAGGGATACCCTTCTTTAGGTTGGGAAAGTTTTCTTCTATGATTTTGTTGTATATATTTTTAGTGCACTTGAGCTGGAGTTCTTCTCCTTCTTCTATCTTTATTATTCTTAGGTTTGGTCTTTTCTGGTGTCCCAGATATCCTGGATGTTTTGTGTTAAGAATTTGTTGGATTTAACATTTTCTCTGACTGATGTATCTAGACTGATGTATCTATTTCCTCTATAGTACCTTTAACACCTGAGAGTCTCTCTTCCATCTCTTGTATTCTGTTGGTTATGCTTGTCTTCTATAGTTCCCATTCATTTACCCAGATTTTCCATTTCTAGAATCCCTTTTGTTTATGTTTTCTTGCCTCTATTTCAGTCTTCTAGTCTTTTTTTCTTTTCTTTTTTTTTAATTAACAATTTCCACCTCCTCCCATCCCCCCCCCCCAAAGAGCAGTCAGGGTTCCCTGCCCTGTGGGAAGTTCAAGGTCCTCCCCTCTCCATTCAAGACTAGGAAGGTGAGCATCCAAACAGACTAGGCTCCCACAAAGCCAGTACATTCAGTAGAATCAAAACCCAGTGCCATTGTCCTTGGCTTCTCAGTCAGCCCTCCTTGTCCGCCACGTTCAGAGAGTCTGGTTTGATCACATGCTCCATCAGTCTCAGTTCAGCTGGCCTTGGTGAGTTCCCATTAGATCAGCTCCACCATCTCAGTGGGTGGGCACACCCCTCACAGTCCTGACTTCCTTGCTCATGTTCTCTCTCCTTCTGCTCCTCATTTGGACCTTGGGAGCTCAGTCCAGTGCTCCAATGTGGGTCTCTGTCTCTATCAATCTTCTAGTCTTGAATTGTCTGAACTATTTGCTTCATCTGTTTGATTTTTTTCTTAGTTTTCTTGTGTTTCTCTGAGAGATTTATTGATTTCTTCCAATTTTTTCTTTTCTTCCATTCTTTAAGAGATTTTTTCATTTCCTCTTTAAAGGTCTCCATCATCCTCATAAAGTTACATTTAAAATTGTTTTCTTCTGCTTCTTCTGGGTTAGGATGTTCAAATCTTCCTATTGAATGACCACTGGGTTCTGGTGTTACCAAGTTGCTTTTTAGGTTATTGAATGACTTCTTGCGTTGGTGCCAACCCATCTTTTTCTCCAATTGGTGCTGGCAGTGTCTTTGCCTCTTGGTCCAATCCTTGCAGTTGCTGTCAGTGTCTTTGGGAACTGTTTTCGGCCTGCTTTGTCCTGTTGCGATCTGTGTCTCAGAGAGCCACTGAGGTATCTCTTGGCCCCCTCTCTAGGTCTACTCTTTTGGTTCACTTTGTGCAGTCACAGGGTTCGATCAATGGGTTGGGGGTGTTGGAATAGCCTACTTGCAGGAAGCTTGCCTACTGGCTGACTAGAGAAGCTGAGTTAGTTGGGGGAGAGGCCCGGGCCCAGGTACAAGGGCCTAGAGAGTGGCGTGTCCAGCTAGGTGGGTGATCACTCACCTCTTGGTCCTCTCTGTGCAGTCACAGCCTGCGCTTCAGAGTTCCTCTGAGGTCGTGGGGGATAGCCACTTTCATCTCTTAAGGTTGTTTTTATGTTAATTTATCTTTGGGACATTTGTACATGATTGTGTTGCATATAATATTCAGTAGTAAGATAAATGAAGAGATCCTTTTCCAAACTAGAAGGAGAGTTTTTAATTGTCAGGGAGCTTTCTGGCAGTTAGTATTCACTGGTGAGGGTACTCATTCTTTTATAAACTCACATAAACAGTTGTGGAACCTGTTTTTGAAAGCTCAGTGAAACTTTGGCTTTCTGCCTTTTAGGTCTTCTTCCAACAAGTAACTTGCATGAAAGATCTGCTCCAGGCCGACTCAGTTCATTTTCATGTAAGGGTTAGCTTACTTCGTTGCAGTAGGCCCAGAGTCAAATATTAAGCAGCATGGAGTCCTACTCTTGTCAGCAACTGTGCATGGGCAGAGGTGTGTGTGGGATCTGTGCTTGAACTCTGCTTACTTTACTCTGAGAAGTTATTCCTAATATCCCTTCTGCTAGTTAATATAACTGAGTGAAAACTCAGAGAAGGATAGTGATTTTTATAGGTGATCTGCCATGTGGTCTACTGACCGGGGCTTTTCAAAGGTAACTAGCTGCTCTTTCAAAATATAGTGAAAATGTTAACTTTTCCCCCCAAAGGTTAAATTAGCTCATGTCACAACATCTACACCAAGGTATTTAAAGTGAATTATAGGTATTTTAACTCTGAAATTAATAATCTGTTCTGAAAGTTGCTGGAGAAAAGCAGCCACTTACTTGCTATACTTACATAAATCATACTAAAAACTACCTCCTTGGTCTCCTTGCATAGCATTTATCAGTGTTTATAATTTTGTGTTCATAAAATATTTATACCCTCCTAACCCTTAAACAGTAAGCTCCATGTGGGCTTTGTGGCTACTTTATTCAGTGTTGTATTTGTAGTTCTTGACATAGTATCTGGTAGATGGTAGTCATTTTATAAATATTTGTTGAATATGTGATGTGTGGAGTGAGATGTTACATAGTGATCTAGCTGTGTTAGAGATTGTATTTTCTTTCTCAGGTTGGGGATTTAGCTCAGTGATAGAGCACTTGCTAGGTATGCAAGTGCTCCTGGGCTTGGTCCTCAGCTCCGGGGGTGGGGGGTAAAAAGAATGTATTCCTTCTTAGGAGCATGCTTGGTTCTCCAGGTAGACTGTCGCTTTGAATTTAGTAATTTAAAGGGAACTCTCTTACCTCCCTTGCTGCAGGAAGCCAGGCCTTTCATGGTCAAGCTTAGCTTTCTCAGCAGTAATTGATGCTGCTTTGCCTTCGTGACTGCCCTGGCGTGGGTTAGATACTTGTTTCTCTGTCCTTTCTTCAGACTACGTCCATCCCTCACTCATTGCCACTATCAGTATTCATTTGAGCATCACAGTGCTAAGTACACATTAGACCATCAGACAATCGTTCATTTGATGAAGGCTGCTTTTGAAAAACAATAGCAGGCAAGCTGCTTCTGTTCTGTATGTTTATTCTTGCCCCCACATTTGTTTTCTACTGGTACCTCCTCCAAATCTCACATGGAGGCATTCTCTAAAAATATTACCAGTGAAGGAATAAGAGGATGAAGACTGTTACGAATTATAAATATGGGCTCTTATGTCTCCTTTGTATCTTTCATTTAATCCAGACTGCTATCTGCTATTTCTTTTATATTCATTTCACTTAGGTGTGTGTGTGTGTGTGTTTACATAGCTGCTCTGTGTTTAGGGTGGTGAAGGAAGTCTGAAGATAGTGTATTGGATCCCCTGTTGCTAGAGTTGGCAGCAGTTATAAGCTGCTGGTTATGGGTCCTGGGAACTGAACTTGGGTCCTCTGGAAGAACAGAATGCCCTTAACCACTGAACTAACTTTCCAGCCTCTGGGTTATTATTTCTTTTCTTCTTTCTTCCTTTTTTTTAAATTTTATGTGCATTATTGTTTTGCCTGCATATATATCTGTGTGAGGGTGTCAGATCCCCTGGAACTGGAGTTACAGACAGTTGTGAGTTGCCATGTGGGTGCTGGGAATTGACCCAGGTCTTCTGGGAAAGCAATCAATGTTTTTAACCATTGAGCCCTCTCTCAGCCCTTGGATTATTACATCTAGGGCATTTTGTAAGTTGAGTGTCTGAAATGGCTCAGTGGATATAAAGGTGCCCACTACCGAGCCTGATTACCTGAGTCTGAGCCATGAGATCCACATGGTCAAAGGAGAGAACAGATTTTTGCAAGTTGTCCTCTAACCTTCACAAATGTTTCATGTCACATGCATTCCCATACACATACACACAAAGTAAATAAAAACAGAATTTTTAGCTTGTTGTGGTGGCATGCCATTAGTCCCAGCACTCATGAGGCTGAAGCAGACGGACCTCTGAGTTCCAGGACAGCCAGAGCTATATAGAGAAACACTGCCTTGAAAAACAAAAGCTAAAGCAAAAACAAACAAAAAATGTAATTAAAAAATAAATTTTACAAGTTGAATATCCCCTCTGGCTCTTAAAGGTATTTTACCAATTTTACTGATTATGATCATAGGCGTGTGATTATATACTGTTGGATATGTATGGAAAAAAGCTGCAAGTTCTCAGGATTATAATCTTGTTTTAGATGTTTCTTTCTGCAAAATGTAGAGTGGCTAGACTGGGAGAGCATGTGTGCTTGGTAACAACCTGGCAGTCACGCGAAAGGAAGTGACGTCTATAGATATAGGAAAGACAGCCAGAGAGTCAGGGGTGTGTACTGAAGAAAGGGCCGGAGTTTCTGGTGGGAAACGAGGGAGAAAGTCCTGTGAGATTCAGAGGGAAGCTCCAGCTTTGGTAGCTGCACTCTGCAGTCTAAATGTGAGGTCTTCTGCCTTCACGCTGAATGACCCTGGCATGTGATTAGCTCTCTGACAAAATAGCACTTTTGTAGCTTAATGGGCCTCATTAGAGAATATAACCAGAGCCCTTCTTAATACTTCTGGTGTGGATGGACTTGGCCAGGTCTTCTTAGCCTGTGTTCACCTACATACACAGATCAAGTCAGAATTTTGCCTTTCTTGATAGGGATTCCTGAGTTGATTGACTATGAGTTACTGGTCTATTTAAATGAGTGTCTGTCTGTTTTATCTGAGAAGTTGCATAAGGATCACATAATTCCCTCTTAATAGGTTTTTCTTTTGCCAGAGATCAGTCTCTTTTTTTCATAGAAGCTATTTGTGTTTGTGCCTAAATTTTCCCAATTTGACACCACTTGATCCTATGTTTTTATCGGGCTTAGGAAGAAGATGGTGAGGTTGAATCAGCTGGGCCACTGCTGTATTTCCTTTGTATTGTCTGATTTCACATTAATAGCCAATGAGAGATTGAGTCCAGAGAATTTTAAAGTTCTATGCTCTAGTGTACATGAGGGTGTTTTGTTTTGTTTTTGACCTCTTTTATTTTCTCTTCCAGTGAACACTGTGTGCTGACATGGACAGAAAAAGGAATTTATATTTTCATTCCTCAGAATATTCAAGTTCTTCTTTGGAGTGAAATCAAGGGTAATTGTATTTTTCTTTCTTAAGTAACTTTTAGTCTTTTAATTGTGTGTGAAAATTAATTATATTATGATTATTTTATAATGTGAGAAGTTGAAAATGCAGGGAATAGTCATTGTATGTGACTAACAGAAAATCAGTCCCTGTACTCATGGTTGAAGCCAGAAATATGGGAAAGTGTAGCATAGCTGGTAAGATAGTGCTTTGGCTTTGACTTTTAGAGTCCTTTCTGCAGAGAAAGGAGGGAGGTCATGATTGATCCACACTGATTTCTTATAGGTTGTTTTCCATCAATTGAGGATGTCCCTTGCAAATTAGTATGTATACAAGATTCATCCATTTATATACTTGTTAAAATCTATTCATGTGAGTGCCAGGTTGTAATTTTCTCGATTGTTATAGTCTGACTCAAAGCATGCACTCTACTTTTGTACTCCCAATTCCTTTTCACAGGAATTAGCATTTTAAAATTAGGATTTTAGATCAGAAAGCTCATTTGTTTTCTAATCTTCGAAAAGTGTCTAACTATGATTTCTTTGTTGAAGTACAAGTATAAAAAGAAATGAAACTATACTGAGCCAAATCATTTTTCCCAAGACAGGGTTTCTTTCTGTAGCCTTGGCTGTTCTGAAACGCACTCTGTAGACCAGACTGGCCTCGAACTCACAACATCCTCCTCCTGCCTCTGCCTCCCGAGAGCAGGGATTAAAGGCATGCCCTACCACAGCTTGGCAAGCAAAATCTTATTTAAGATTTTTGTAAGTATGATTTTAGCCCATGTAAAAATGATAGGGTTTCCCTTCCACTGCTGGGGAATCAAGAGTGGGGCCTTGTACATTCTAGGCAAGGGCCCAATCGCTAAGCTGCTTCCCTAGCCCAGGCCTTAAAAAAAGAGCAAGAGGTATTTGATTAATGTCTTGTCTGTTCACCTTTGTGGTTTTGTTTTTGTTTTTTGTAGATATTCAGGATGTAGCTGTCTACAAGAATGAGTTGTTCTGTTTACACTTTAATGGGAAAATTTCCCATCTTTCCCTGTTGTCTGTTGAGCGCTGTGTGGAACGCCTGTTAAGGAGAGGCCTGTGGGACCTGGCTGCTCGCACGTGCTGTCTCTTCCAGAATTCTATCATTACCAGCAGAGTGAGTTAGAGCTTACCTGTGATTGTTACTTATGGGTTGGTCAAACCATCCTAGCTTTCAGGATTGCTATAAAGTTGCTTATCTTTATTAACTGTTCTATATGACTTAGACATGTAGAGTTAAAGTCTTCAAAGAAAGCTTGGCAGTTATATCTGTGAAGGGTAATAAAGATGGTGAATTTTTTGGTTTTAAGAAAATATCAGAGCTGGGTGTGGTAGTGCATGCCTTTAATCCCAGCACTTGGTAGACCGAGGAAGGTGGATCTATGTGAGTTTGAGACCAGCCTGGTCTACAAAGTGAGTTCAAGGACAGTAAGGACTAGCAGGGTCTCTAAATCCTGTTTTGAAAAACAAAAAGCAAGCAAAAAGTCAGATTAATTTACAAATATATTTTAATTTCAGAGCTTGATTTAAAGAGGATGATTGTGCATATGGTAACTCTTAATATATAATATGTACTGATTAAGTCTTGCTAGCTTACTAAACCTCAAAACATCTTATTCTTTTTTTTTGTTTTTTAAAATTTATTTATTTATTTATTATGTATACAATATTCTGTCTGTATGCCTGAAGGCCAGAAGAGGGCGCCAGACCTCATTACAGATGGTTGTGAGCCACTATGTGGTTGCTGGGAATTGAACTCAGGACCCTTGGAAGAGCAGGCAACGCTCTTAACCACCGAGCCATCTCTCCAGCCCAAAACATCTTATTCTTGTGTGAGCACTGTGGCTGTTTAGATATAGATGTGGCTGTAAACAGTAAGCTGTTTTCTTGGGATTTTTTTATCCTTTTATTAGGCAAGAAAAACATTGACCACAGATAAATTAGAGCATTTGAAATCGCAGCTGGACCTTATAACCTGCAGTGAACTAATTTCTCACCTGGATGAACTGATCTTAAAACTTGAGCCTTTGGATTCAGCTTGCAGCAGTAGAAGAAGCTCCATTTCATCACATGTGAGGGCTTTTCTTTTTAGCTTATTTGTTTAGTGTGTGTGTGTTGGGGGGAAGGGGACATGCACATGCCAGCAAACACAAATGGAGGTCTGAGGCCAGCTGTCAGGAATCAGCTCTTTCCTTCCTCCATCCGAGTCCTGAGGATTGAATCAGGTCATTATACATGGCATCAGGTGCCTTTACCCACTAAGCCATTCTGCCAGTCCAGTAACTCCTTGATGAGTTTTTGGATCTTTCAGGGAAATGAGCAAGTCCAAGGATCCGTTTTGCTTTCCATGGAGTAATTTTTTGGGGAAAGTGTCATGGAGATGTCAGCTTTTTTTTGTTACTTTTCAGACTCCCTGAGCTGAACACTTTGTAAGAAGGGAAAGCTTATTTTGGTGTGTGGTTTGAGAAAGTTTAGTACATGGTTAACTGGTATTGTCCGTTAGGGCTTTGGCAAGAAGAACATGCTAGAAGAAAGCTGCTCACCTAATGATATCCAGGAGCTGAGAGAAACGAGGAGGGAATGGTCCCAGTATCACATTTAAGAGCATACCTCCAGTAACCTAACTTTCCACTGCGCCCTACCTCTGAAGGTTTACCACCTCCCAGTAGCACCATAGAATCCAAAATATAGCAGGGGAGCTTTCTCCCATGATGGGCAGCTAAGAAAAGTCAGGTGTGTTTTGAAGCTGCATTTGTTTATGTCACTGTTTACTGCCTGCCGTTCCCAAATGCCCTTCACATAGCTTCCTGTCTAGGTGGGGTCGCTTTCAGTCTGGGATTTCAGATGTTTTATGTCACCTGAGGTCTCAGTGCTACTCAGAACTGTCTCATTTCAACTCCCTTCCTCACTGCCTGCTTTCCAAAGCCAAGCTGAGAATTTGGTGGAAGACATGGTGTCACTTGCTCATCTGAGCCCATGCTAGGTGCCCGCACTCTCCACTAGTGTGTGCTGATAACTGTAGTTGACTGCTGACCTTTGGCCCAGTGTTGGTCTTATTCTGAAAAAGATGTGCTGTCTTACACTGAAGAACTTTGATTTTGAGGGGAATTCTTTTCATTTTTAGGAATGTTTTAGCATCTTGGACTCTGGTATTTATCAGATCATCAGTAGTAGAAGAGGCAGTCAGTCCGAAGAAGACTCTTGCTCCCTTCACAGTCAGACCTTCTCAGAAGATGAAAGACTTCGAGAATTCGCCTCACCCCAGGAAGAAGAACAGCCAGAGCAGGACTGTGGAGCAAACAGAAATGACGGTGATGAGTGCATCTCTTGTTGGTCACTGATGAGGGACAGTGCTCTCTGTGAATTGACAGGATAATCTTATGCAGAGAGTTTCTGTCAGTTATGAGTAACTTTTAAGGTATTAGAGACTAGCCACCTATAGATCTGCTGGTCACTCGGAGATAGTGATGTGTAGGTTGTTTTTAACCTCTTGTTTGGACTAACATTTGTAAAGTGTCTAATTTGGTTCAGGTATCAAAATGCTGGACAGGTTAAGACTGATCATTAGCCAAAATAATGAATACTTTTTTTTTTTTAAAACCATAACTAACCACATTATTTTCCACCAAGAATGAAAGATAGCTCCAGTTTTGGGAGCCATTGCCTTCCCTTTTCAATGTTCCAGCATTCCTGTGACTGAACTGTTGAGAAGAGATTAGTAGAAACTCTAAACTACCTTTGTGACTTGTGGGGATACAGGGTTAGTAGTTGATAAAGGTACCCGGCTCAGTGTTTCATGTGGACCATCCATGCATCCCAGAAACCTGTGTTCTGTGCTCATTTGTATCTGGGTCAGTTATGATTTTGGTACTGGATCCTTCATTTCCTTTGGTTTATTCATTGCTGAGTTTGTTTAGCTTTGTATAAAAAACTTTGATGTGACTAGATGTTTATTTCTCCCTGATTCTGTTTATTAGACAATGTTTCCCATGGTCCAGTGGTGTCTGAGACAGATAAGAGTGAAGCTTTTCTGCCCTTCAGCATTCCACTGCCATTTCGTTCCCCGTCTCCGCTGCTGTCTCTCCAGGCTGTTAAAGAAAGGTATATGAGCCAGCCATGTCACTGTGCTTCAGTTGTCACATGACATACTGAGAAGAAGGCATTTTAAATGTTAAATAGAAGGTCTCACGCTATTTCTCTAATAACCAGTTAATGTGAACCGTGTTTTTCCCTTTTAACCTTGGGTGAACTGAGTGTTCCTCGTCATTTGTGTAGCTGAGTAGTTTAGTTGTAGATGAGCCCCTACTCCTACCACAGACGTGGCACAACTAAGTATGTTAGCCTCTTCCCCAGTGTACGCCATAGTGTGTCCACGTGGAGGTGGAAGACAACTTCATCTCATCAGTTCTTTCCTTCTCCGTGTGGAGTCTAGGGATCTGACTCATCTTGTCAGGCTTGGTGGCAAGTGCCTTTACCTGCTCAGCCCCTCTCTGGCCCATTTAGTCTTTTCTGTGTGTGTGAAGATTTATCTATTTGTATTGATGTGTGTGAACTTGTGTGAGTTCATTTACACCATGCTGCCTGTGGAGGCTAACCCTTGTCAGATCTCCTGGAACTGGAGTCACAAGCAGTTGTGACCTTTATATGGGTACTGGGAACTGAACCAAGGTTCTCTGAAAGAGTAGCAAACGCCCTACACCAGCTGAGGTGTCTGTCTGGCCTATTAGTTATTTCTTTATCCCTTCTCACTAAATGGGTGAATCTGGAGGATCTCCCGCTTCTTGAGACATGTTCTTACTATGTAGCTCTAGCTGGTGTGGAACTCCATATGTAGATCAGCCTGGCGTCAAACTCACGGAGATCTACCTGCCTCTGCCTCCTGAGTGCTGGGGTTAAAAGCACACCACCACATCTGGGAGAACTGGAGATTTTTTGAACCTTAATTACTGTGTGTATGTCTGTGTGAGGATGTCAGATCCCCTGTAACTGAAGTTAGACAGTTGTGAGCTGCCATATGGGTGACTGGAATTGAACCTGCATCCTCTGGAAGAGCAGCCAATGTTCTTAACCGCTGATCCATCTCTCCAGCCCTTGAGAATTGGAGATTTTTAAAAAATTTTTATTTATATTTTATGTATGAGTGGTCCTCATATATACCTGCATGCTAGAAGAGAACATCAGGCATCAGGTCCTATTATACACGGCTGTGAGAACATCAGACATCAGGTCCTATTATACATGGCTGTGAGAACATCAGACATCAGGTCCTATTATACATGGCTGTGAGCCACCATCTGGTTGCTAGGAATTGAACTCAGGACCTCTGAAAGAGCACCCAGTGCTCTTAACCACTGAGTCATCTTTCCAGCCCCAGAACTGGAGATTTTTGAGAATTCTTTCTAGTCTGTGTATGAAACCAATCTTGGCACTGATAATGAGAGAGAAGATGTATCTTCTGCCCAGCTACTTGCCTGTGTCTTTCTGGGTGCACAGTCTTCCTGTAGAAGGGTCTGTTCCTTATTATTCTCTGATCAGGAAGTGACTGATGATCATATGCTTAACTGAGTTGAAAGAGACATTACGTTGAAGAGACAGCTGCCCTAGAAACCTACCCTTTAGCATTGACACACTGGCCTCAGGACAGTTTTACAAACACAGTGAGTCATCTTACTGTAAGTTTATATGAGCCTCATGTGAAATGGGGTTGCTCAGAGAAATTGTTTTAAGCAACCTGTCTTGTTGTTAAACTCAAGCTGGCTATGTAGTACTAATGGAAACAGGAACGACAGGAACCAGATTTTTCACTCCTGACAGTGTTGATATATTTTCATGTTAGGTTTTTGATATTTGACTTCCAGTGTTTCTTGCTTTGTGCGTAAAACAACTGAGAAGATTGGCACCCTTCATGCAAGCCCGGAGCTGAAAGAGACATTTGAATCCAAGGATGTTGACCAAGCACACGAAGAGGAAGTGAATGCAGTAACCTGCCATGTAGAGGAAGACGCTGAGTAAGCCTTATGTCAGAATCTGGAATGCTAGACCACTGCCAGTGTGAATGTGTCAGAGACTGTACTGTGAGAGACCCTGTATGTATGACACTGCTCACTGAAGATTGTTGTGTAGCTCAGAAACTGTAAATTCTAGTTTACGAGGAATTAACTCTGTTGAGACAGGGTTTTAGTTTCGTATCTCATTCACCTTTCTCCCTCTCTGTTGTCTTGTCACCTTCCTGGAATGTCAGAGGAGTGTTAGATTAAGAGGAGGTGGCTGAGATCCAGGTCCTGTCCTAGCTCTTCTGAATAGCTTAAACTCTAAGTCATTAATGCTGCCTGGCCTGTCAGCTCTAGGACGTGCTATCCCGTAGTGAATAGAAACGGAATGTTTGGTAAAGATAATGGGAGTAAAAGACTTTAAGGCAGGGTGACATGTGGCACACTCGCCATTTAGTAAGCAGTAGATAGGAGTCTTGGTCTAAGAAAGTTTTGGTTGCCCCTAATCTTGTGAATAGGATTATTTCTTTTTTATGCTTTTCTAGGGAGAAAGAAATTAGTCAACTTCCTGAAGAAGACAGGCTTCAAGAACTCAGAGCAGGGACAGCGGAAGCAATGTGAGTGTGGAGGATTTACCATGAGTGGGGTTGGCCTTGGGCAGTATCAGTAGTCGTCTTGACTGTCTAGGTCACAGGTATTTGCCATGGATGTTCAGGAGTCAGTAACATACTCGAGAGGCGGTGATGTCTGTCTCATCGGACTTTTGGGATAATTGTCATTTAAAGAACTCAAAAGCAACATTTATTCTAGAGGAGTATGCTTTATCAGTTAGGTTTGTTCTAAAATAATCTAATTTTTAAAAACAAATGAGACAATGTTCACATTCATCTGTTTTGCATAGGACCAAGTTACTGGACCCTCTGGTTTTATTTGAACCCAAGTCACTAAGAACAGTTTTACAGAAGTGGCTTTCACAATTAGAGAAAACGTTTGCCTTGAATGGCTCTGCTGACATTTCCAGTAGCAGCAGTCTGCCTGTGAAATTGAGCCTGGATGTGCACCTCCTTAGTGAGTCCGAAGAGAGAGGATTAGATGAAGACAGTGAAGAAGAAAAGAGGAATTCTTTAGGCGTTGAAGAAACTGGTGGTCATACAGCCTGTGAATCTGTAAGCAGCCTCAGTGAGCCCTTGGGCGACATTTTTCGAGTATATTCTCCATATACCATATCAAACAGTCTTCAGAAAGACCTGGCAGAACTGACAACGCTGTGTTTGGAACTAGGTGTGCTGACTTCTGTAGTGGACAGCACAGGTGGACATGTGGACTGTGCTTTACAGCAGCTCTCTCCTGAGGTCCTGGCTTGCCGTTTCCTGAAGAAGAATTTTTTTCTCCTGGACTTGAAGAGAGCAAGGGAGAGTATCAAGCTAAGTTACACCAACAGCCCTTGTGTTTGGGACACTTTTGTTGAAGGACTGAAAGGTAATAGTCAGATGTCATTACCACTTGTAGAGGTGTTTTATAATGTGGAGGCCTGACAAAGATTTGAGTAGAAAACTTACCTCTGCTGACCAGCACTCCCTTTTGTTTTCTATCCATTCCTCTCTCTCTCTCTCTCTCTCTCTCTCTCTCTCTCTCTCTCTCTCTCTCTCTCTCTCTCTCTCTCTCTCTCTTTCTTTCTTTCGACAAGGTTTCTTTGTGTAACACCCTGGAACATGCTTTGTAGATCAGGCTGGCTTGAACTCACAGAGATCCGCCTGCCTTTGTCTCCTGAGTGCTGGGATTAAAGGCGAGTGCTCCCACTGCCCAACTATTGACTCCTTTAAAAAGTATTTATTTGTTCCAGGATGGCCAGGGCTACACAGAAAAACCCTGTCTTGACAAAACAAAAAAACAACAAAAGGAACAAAAAAATCATTTGTATTTGTATCATGTGTCTCTTTGTCTGTATATATGCCGTATAATGCAGTGCTTGAAGAAGCCAGAAGAGAGCATCAGATCCCCTGAAGTAGGGGTTACAGGTGGTTGTGGGTGGATGGAAACAAAACCTATGTCCTCCTCAAGAGCAGCAAGTGCTTCTGAGTCAGCTCTCCAGCCCCTCCAGTCTTTTTAAATTTTTTATTTGTATGTGTGAATGTATGTATGTATGCATGCATATGCCTGCATATATATATGTGAATGTATCATGGCACAATTTTTGAGATCCTAAGACAATTTTGGAATCAGTTCTGTCCTTCCACCATGTGGGTCCCCAGAATTGAACTCAGGTATCATCAGACTTGGTGACAAGCATCTTTTTCCACTAAGCCATCTCAATGGCCCTGTGTTCTACCCATTTAAGCTTTAATAGTTCTTCAAACATTGACTTACTGTGTTACTCTGTTATAAAAAAATTTCTTTTATTTTGTTTTGTTTTTTGATACAGGATTTCTCTTTGTAGCCTTGGCTGTCCTGGAGTATGCTCTATAGACAAGACTGGCCTAGAACTCTCAAAGATCTACGTGCCTCTGCCTCCCGAGTGCTGGGATTAAAGGCATGTGCCACTACTGCTCCGGCTTGGATGCAGTTCACACTAGCTGCTGTCCACCCGTACAGATTTGTATTCATACCTGTTGCTCTTCTCTGCTGCATTACCCTATTTTTGAAGTTTTTTGTTTTTGTTTTTTTTTTTTTGCCTTCAAAATTCTGCTTGAGTAACAGAAGCCACGTTGACTCTAGCAGTTGTGACATTAAACACAATTTTTCTTCGTTGCCCAGTCAGTTGCCACAGGTAGTGACATACTTGCCTGTTATCTCACTTGAAGGTCTTTTGGCTTCCTTGAAATCACATCTACAGTTACAGTTCTGCTTCAGGTCACATATAGCGGCTTAAAAGCACAGGTTGTGTTTATGTGACATAAGCAAGATACTTGTTTTCAAATAGTGTCTGACAGCAGCACTCCTAACTTAAACTGCATCTTTTCCCTTGTGTGGTCATCTTCAACCTTGATCCCAGAAATTGGCAGGAAAGTCTGTGAGTGCTTGGTGACCACTATAGCAGTCCTTGCTAGAGCATGCAGTGTGCAGCCGAAGTCATGGCTACCGGCATGAAGCTGCTCTTGCGTCTCCAGCTCTTTAAGTTCTTGTCCGACACAGTCAAGTGGAAAGCAGCATGGGGGCAATTGCTCTCCTTTTAGTAGAAGCTGAAAATTGACTTTAGACAGGTGCTACCTGTCTGATAATAGTCCAGTTATGGAGGGTGTGGTTTTGTTGTTTTGTCTTTAATGGTTTTGAGGATCAGAGAGATGTTTATGAGGGCAAAAGTACTTGCTGTACAAGGCTGGAACTGTGACTCCCATCTCCAGAACTCATATTAAGATGGAAAGAGAGAACACTCTCCACCATGTGTTCATATACATGCTGTGGCATGCATTACCTCCCACACATGCAAACACATCACACGCACGCACACACGGATAATAAGTACGGGTATTTTCTAGGTTACCACAGACAGTAAAGGGTTTCATCATGACATTGTCATATATGTGTCATCATATATGTTCTCCTTCATTTCCTACCTTCTTTTTCCTCCTTCCAGCTGATGCCTTTTCCCCTGTCTAGTTCTCTTCTGTTCTATTGCTCTCTCTGTGTCAGTATAAGAACATATGCCATTTGTCTTTTTTTTTTTAATTTATTTATTTATTAAAGATTTCTGTCTCTTCCCCGTCACCGCCTCCCATCCCCCCAATCAAGTCCCCCTCCCTCGTCAGCCCAAAGAGCAATCAGGGTTCCCTGCCCTGTGGGAAGTCCAAGGACCACCCACCTCCATCCAGCTCTAGTAAGGTGAGCATCCAAACTGCCTAGGCTCCACAAAGCCAGTACGTGCAGTAGGATCAAAAACCCATTGCCATTGTTCTTGAGGTCTCAGTAGTCCTCATTGTCCTCTATGTTCAGCGAGTCCGGTTTTATCCCAGGCTTTTTCAGACCCAGGCCAGCTGGCCTTGGCGAGTTCCCGATAGAACATCCCCATTGTCTCAGTGTGTGGTGTACCCCTCTCGGTCCTGAGTTCCTTGCTCGTGCTCTCTCTCCTTCTTCTGCTGGGATGTACTCACTCATATTTGGTTTCTAGCCATAAATAAAGGACATTGAGCCTATAATTAGTGATCCTAGAGAAGCTAAATAAGAAGGAGAACCCAAAGAAAAACATATAGGCATCCTCCTGAATATTAACCTTCATCAGGTGAGGAAAGGAGATAGAGACCCACATTGGAGCACCGGACAGAAATCTCAAGGTCCAAATCAGGAGCCATTTGTCTTTTTGAGTCTGACTTGTTTTGCTTAACATGATTTCCAATTGCATTCATTTTCCCACAGATGTCTTGATTGCATTTTCCTTTATGACTACATAAATTCTATCTTTCTATGTACCATCTTCTTATTCATTCATCTGCTGATGGACATGCAGGCTTGTTCAGTTTCTTAGCCATTGTGAACACTGCAGCTACGACATGGATAAGCTGGTATCTTGGTGTGTTGACTTGGGATCTTTGGGGTGAAATCCCAGCAGTGGTGCACCCAGGTCATACGACAGATCCAGTTCCAGCTTTGTGAGAAAACTCCTATAAATTGTTATAGCGACTGGCAGTTTGCACTCCTGCCACAGTGAGTGAGCCCTTCTTTTCCCGCATCACAACAAGCTGACTGTTTTCTTGATGGAAGGCAGGTTCTGAAACTATTCTTGATTATGTGTCTTAGGACCACTGAAAACTACTGGGGAAAAAAATCTCATTTTACGTTAGAGTCATACCCTTTCTCTCTTGCTCTCTTTCTTTCTCTCTTTCTCTTCATCCTTTCTTTCCTTTCTCCCCCTTCCCTCCCTCCTTCCCTCCTTCTCTCCCTTTCTTTCCTTTCTTTCTTGACAGTGTCTCTCCACAGAGTCCTGGCTGTCCTGGAGCTCACTACATAGACCAGGCTGGCCTGAAACTCGTGAGATCTGCCTGCCCCTGCCTTCTAGTGCTAGGCTCAAAGGTGTGCCACTACACTTGGCCTTTTTTCTTTTTAACCCTAAAGAGATTTGTAACAAGATTGTTACTCACTTCATTCAGTAAGTTTATCTGTAAATGATTTCTGGCTGCTCCTCAAAGTCAGTTCTTCCTACTTAGGATGAATATTTCCTTGAATACTGTTTTTTATTTTGTTTTGGTTTCATTTTTAAAGGTGAACTATTTTTAAATCAACTTTATTGAATTTATTTCTAAGAGATGATATGGGAATACTAATTCTATAAAGCCTGAGCAGTTTGGCTTGATAATAGAGATATCTGGCTTGTGATACACACACACACACACACACACACACACACACACACACCACAAACACACAGATACATACATACACATATGTATATATATGGTACACAGCCTATAAACTTATTTTTCAAGCGCAGTAGAGACTATTTGTTCTTCTGTTCTCTGAAAATTTCTCCTCTTCTGAAGAGGAGAAGCTAGGTACTAGTGCTTGCTGCTCTTGTAGAGGACCTGAGTTTGATTCCTAGCATCCTCATCAGATGGCTTATAACTCCAGCTCCAGGGGATCCAATGCTCTCTTCTGATCTCTAGGTACCCCAGCACACACATATACAAAATAAAAATTCTAGTGAGTTTTACTTCCCAATTTAACGTTATGGTTTTAAAAAGTTGAGATTTTATCCTGTCAGGTTCTGTTTTTGTCTCCTGCAATGCTTAACAAATATTGGGGTGACACTAGTGGGTGACAGTAAGGTGTGGTGAAGACGGTTAAATGAATGTGTGCAAGAATAGTTGCAGCAAAGAGGTGAAGGGAAAGGCTGTTTTTTTCTTTGTTTTCAGAAATGGCAACTTCTAATCCTGCATATATGGAGATGGAAGACAGAGACCTGCCCGCAGCATTACAGTTCCTGGATGGCTCGGTCCCTTCAGATAGCCCCTTGTTGATCGCGTTTGCCACCCGGTGGGTAGTCCTGTACATTGTTTGTGGGACCCTAAACATTCGCAATGTTTTTATGGATAGTATCTAAAGTTTGGCATATTTGCATATTGTATAGCTTTTTTTTTTTTGAGACAGGGTTTCTCTGTGCAACAGTTCTAGCTGTTCTTGAGCTAGCTGTTGTAGACCAGACTGGCCTTGAACTCACAGAGATCCACCTGCCTCTGCTTCCCAAGTGCTGGGATTAAAGACATGTGCCACCACTGCCTGGCTTTTTGTGCAGCTTCTTATTAGAATATTTATTTTTATTTCTAATGAGTCCATAGCATAACCAAATCATATGGCATTGAAGTTGGAGACTGATGTGCTGTTTTCAAATACAGATTGTATGATAGGTTTGGGGAGTCTGCCCTTTGAGCCTTCATCAAGTTTTACCCATCCATCTCGCCTTCAGACATCGCACAGCTTTGCCGTCATCACCCAGCTCAGTTTTTGGCCTATCTCGACAGTCTGGTGAAGTCAAGGCCTGAAGATCAGTGGTGAGAAGGCGTGTGTAGTCTCTGTTCTAGGGGGAACGTTGTTTCTATTGTATGAGCTGTGAGGAGGATGAGGCACCTACTGTGGAAGATGAGGATTTGGGCATTTTTACACCCTCAGCACACACTTCCCCTCCTCTCTGAGAGAGTCTCAGATTCTCCACATAACATTCAGTCCTTCATGCTGCAGAGATGCTGGCTAGGCAGTTAGGAGCACCTGCTGCTCTTGCAGGTGACCCGGGTTCCATTCCCAGCATTCATGTGACAGCTCACAACAGTCTGTAACTCTAGTTATGGAGATCTGAGTGGCCTCATATGGTGTGCGTAGGTGCAGGCAACACACACACATAAAATAAAAATAAATAATCTTCAAAAAGAAAACAAATTCTTGATTCAACAGGATTTCATGCAAAGCAGACAAGATTTTTATTCCCCTGCCAGTGAGTGATTTTCATTACAGTAGCCTGGCTTTCAGGAGTGGATTTATGTTCCTGCTTCTTTTCTTTCAGGCTGGGCCATCATTTGTCCTCTCCACGGCAGTCAGCTCCCATTGAGTTATATGACTGGAGAGTCTTCCTTTCCCTGTGTTTGCCACTGGGCCACCCCTCTCCTTCCCCACTGTCTCCTTCTCCCTCCCCTTTCCCTGCCTTCCTCTAGCTTTTCCTTATCGCCTTACACCTAGGTTACTCATCTAGTAGACTGGTACTCTCAGTAGCCTTTCTAGCCCTTTGTGCCAGAGGAGATTCCATCCACCTCCTTTGTTTTCTCTCATGAAAAGTAATAGTTTTTCACCCCATCTTGCCCTCAGGCCATCCTTCCTTGAGTTCCTTCTACAACCAGAATCTTTAAGACTTGACTGGCTGCTTTTGGCAGTGTCCCATGATGCTCCACCAAGCACAAGTACAGTAGATGATGAAGGACATCCCAGGTAAGCAGTCCTCCTCTGTGAACCTCTCTCAAAGTGGAACTTAATTTTCCCCTAGTGTTTGGGCTCCCTTCAGGAACAGCAGTAGAAAAACTCAACCAGGTACTGGGAGCATCAAGATTGTGTATCCATGTACATCCTAGAGGTTCTGAACAGCGTGAGGTTATGGCCCTTTAAGAATCTCACATTTTCTTTCAGAAAAATGCACATTCATGTAAAAATTTGCACATAACATCAAAGAATTAAACTGGTCTCCCTGCAGCTCTTTTGGAGACCCACAGTGAACCCTGGATTGGCTGGTTTTAAAGAAAACAGTGTGTGTGTTTGTGTGTGTGTGTGTGTGTGTGTGTGTGTGTGTGTGTGTGTGTGCATGTATGTTTTCTTTCAAAAGACATGTCAATTAATTTGTGAATTTTCCCGGAGTATTTGAAAAAATAGAATCTGCAAATCAAATGACCAGTACATGACACAGAAGCAGTCTTGTATTCTCCCCAATGGAAGCCTTTTGAAAGCACTGCCTCTTGCCAAATGCCTAATTTATTTGACTTACTCCTCAAAAAAACCCTAGGAAGATAGCAGTGGCTGTGGGTGGTGGAATCAAGGATTAGGATTAAATTGGATTAAATCAGAATTAGAACTAAACTCAGTACCTGCATGCTAGGCAGACACTCTAGCACTGATACAGCCCCAGGCCCCATTTCTGTTTGTTATTTCATTTTGAGATGAACAAGAGATAATAATATAGTTATGTTTAAATTTTTAAGGAGTAAAATAGAAATATTTGGAAACTGTAATAGTGGTAATGCCTCAACTGCAGTCTTTCCTATTAGATGACTATGAAGTACTTTCTAGAATTTATTTCCTGTCTAATTTCCTGCACTTTTTCATTTCATAGGCCCCATTCACACGTGCTTTCCTGGGGTTATAGTCAGTTGATTCTTCTTCTGATTAAACTTCCTGCAGACTTTACAACCAAAGAGAAGATGGCCGACATCTGTAGGTGCTATGGGTAAGTGAGGATGTTACAGTCAGGGGCCTGCACTCCTGTGCTCTATTTTATGCAACGATTCAATTTGATGGTTAAATGAAAACTTTCTTAAATGTAACTTTTTTAATACTAAAATTTTTACTTTCTGTGTGTGGCCGTTTTGCCTGAATGAATGTCTGTGCACCACAGAGTCCAGAAGAGGGCATCAGGATGTCCTGGGACTGGAGTTACAGACAGGTCCTCCACAAGAGCAGCCAATGAGCCTAACTCCTGAGCTGTCTTTCTAGCCCATGATTTAAGGGATAGTATTTAGGTGCTTGTACTCCCTCTGCTCAGTTGCTGAGTCAGTTCCCCCAGCTGATATTTATTAAGTCCATACCAGTTACAACAGATAAAAGACTTCCCAGAAGGGAGAGATCAGGCTAGGTTTCCTGGTGAAGGGCTCAGGAGGAAGGGGGATTGGCAGTCAGCCCTGAAGGCTGAGGAGTGGGGTGAGTCTGCTGAGGGAAACAGGACGGGGTGAAAAACTGACACTGCTGATGGGAGAGTTACTCACTGGCGGGTGCCCTCTGCTTCTGCTCCGTTAGCAATGACAATTATGTTGATAATGAAGGATAAGACTGGGTGGGTGGCAGCTGGAGAGATCATGAGATACTCTTGGACTTAAACAATAAATAGCCGTTTGTTTTATTTTTAATTTAATTTTGGGGAGGTGGCAAGTGCATGCTATGTCATCTGTGTGGAAGTCAGAGAACAGCCTTCTAGTGTTGGTTCTCTTGTGCCATATGAGTTCAAGGGATAGAACTTGGGCTCTCAAGGTTGGCAGCATGTCTGCTAACCTGCTGACCCATCTCTCTGGCCATCTTTCAGACTCCCTGGAGATTATTTCTAGTGCTGTCCATGAGAAAGGAAAGCCTGCAGGAAGAGGTTCTGTGAATTATTGCAGGATGAAGGGTTGGTGATTAGGAAGCACCAAGGAGAAAGTCCATGGACTGGGATTTGGAGACACATTCTGTTTTTGTATTGAATGGTAAAACCTGAAAAATAGGGCTAGTGATATGGTTCAGAGGTTAAGAGCACTGGCTACTCTTCCAGAGGGTCTAGGTTTGATTTTCAGCACAACTGTCTGTAGCTCCAATTCCAGTGGATCTGATATCTTCTTCTAGCCTCCGCAGGCACCAGGCACACATATGGAATATGCAGGCAAAGCAGCCTTATACATAATGAATGAAAATAAAATTAAAAAACAAAACTACTTACAAAGTACATAAAGCCTTGTTTCTTACTCACACTAGATCCAAGCTGTCGAGTAGAAGTTTGTGTGATGATGGGAATCTTCTACTGCACTGCCCTCTAGCCACATGTGATCACCAATCTTTAATTACAAAGCTGACTTTAGAGACTGGAGAGATGGTTTGGTGATTAAGAATGCTTGCTGCTCATGCAAAAGATTTAGTTTCAATTCCCAGCTACGTGGAGGTTCGTAACTGAAGTAATTCTAGTCCTAGGGGATCTGAAGCCTTCTTCTGACCTTTGGGACACCAGACTCGTACATTATGCACAAATATATATCTAGACAAACATTTATACACATAATATACAAATAAATCTTGGGTTGTGTGGTGGTGGTGCACACCTTTAATCCCAGCACTTGGGAGGCAGACAGAGACCTCTTTGTGAGTTTGAGGCCAGCTTGGCCTACAATGTGAGTTCCAGGACACCCAGAGCTATAGAGAAAAACCCTGTCTCGAAAAAAAATCAAACAAATACAAAGCAGTAGATACATACATAAGTAAATCTTGGGCTTGGGAAGATGGCTCAGGGGTTAAGAGTACTTTCTAGAGAGCCCAGGTTCAATTCCCAGCACTCACATGGCAGTTCACAACTGTCTCTAACTCCAGTTCCAGGGGATCCAGTACCTACTTTTGGACTCCTTGGACAACAGGCACATGTGATACTCAGACATACATTTAAACAAAATACCCATACACATAAAAAATTTTAAAGTTTTTAAAAATAGATAAATCTGAAATAAAGACTTCAGAGACAGAAGGTGGTGATGCATGCCTTTAATCCCAGCACTCGGGAGACAGAGGTAGGCGGATCTCTGAGTTTGAGGCCACGCTGGCCTACAGAGCGAGTTCCAAGACAACCTGAACTACATAGAGAAACCCTGTCTCTAGAAACAAACAAAAAGCAATTATCGTAACAACAAATTAACTCTGAGTTTTAATTTTTATTTACGTTTACCTTAAGCTTTAAGGACCACATGTGGCTAATATGGACAGTGGCATTCATAGACATTCATGCACTTACTCCTTTAAGGACCACATGTGGCTAATATGGACAGTGGATTCATAGACATTCATGCACTTACTCCTTTAAGGACCACATGTGGCTAATATGGACAGTGGTATTCATAGACATTCATGCACTTACTCCTTTTGTCATCTTTGTTCCCTTTAAGTTTCTGACCTGGATATCTTACACTGTGTCTGGAGCTGGAGAGGAGGAGGGAGGCCTTCACCACCATTGTGTGTCTGAACGACATAAGTCTGATGGAAGGGGACAAAGGTATAGAAATCCCAACTGCTAACTCCTCATTGTGGTGTTCTGGAAGTCTCTCCTCAGTGTTCAGCAAGCATATTTGAATATTTTAGTTGTTGTCTACACAGTTTGAGATAGCTGTTAAAATTGTGGGGACTTTGTCTGGTCTTTGGTATATTACAGCATCTTTTTTGTTTAACCACTGCTCTCTGTTTTAAGCACGCTACTCCATGTTTTCATATGCTGTTGTAAAGGAGATAACTGCTGGGATGGAGTCTCACTATTGGACCTCTGACTTTCATTCTTGCCCACTTTGAAGCTCTTTCTGTTTCATCAGCCAGAATGAGTCTGAAAGAAGAAGAGGGCTGGAAGATGGCAAAGCAGGGAAGAGCACACGGTGTTCTTGCAGGGGACCAGAGTTTGGTTCTCATCCCCCCATGCTGGGTGCATCACACTCGCCTATGATCCTAGTTCCAGGGACTTTAACACCTTTTCTGCTTCTATGGACACCTGCACACGTGTTGTCACATATGGGTCTATTTTCTGCTTCTATGGACACCTGCACACGTGTTCTCACATATGGGTCTATTTTCTTCCTTGTTGCTTATCCAGAAAGTTTGAGGGTGATTTTAATTCTGTGAATTCAGAAGGTTTGTGCTGAAGTGAAGAGATGCTGTTCTTGAATGTGTTTATTTTGCTGTGTTCTTACAGTTCTCTGTGTTTCTGTGTGCAGGGTGGATCCCTGAGACCTTGGAGGAATGGAAGCTTCTCTTATATCTACTACAGAACAGGAGCACAAGGCCAACTCCTCAGGAGCCACTAAATGGGAGCCTGAGTGATGGGCCTGCTCCCAACAACGTGGGGAATGTGGCACTCCTGTTAGCTAAGGCCTTGGGCCCAGATCAGGCCTGGTCACTGCTACAGGAATGTGGTCTGGCTCTTGAGTTGTCAGCAAAGTTTACCAGAACCTGTGACATCCTGAGGATCGCTGAGAGAAGGCAGAGGTAATGCCAGCCTGCCATATACTGTCTGTGGTGTCTGAGCGTGTTACTTGAGACTTTCAACAGTAGGTAGACGGGAGTGCAGAGATCATGTAATCTCAAGCCCTCACTAGCTCATGAGGAGACTGAGACACATCTGCGGATTATGGTGTAAAAGAGGAGGCCAAAGTAAAATTTTCCTCATCACCATGATCAGGGTGCTCTTCAGGTTAATGTGAGTGCCCCACTATCATGCACCTCAGTTTTGTAAGAATGGTATTGTTACTGGCCAGGCCTGGTAGCTTGGATCTGTGAGCTTGACGCTTAGGAGGTCAATGCTGGAGAACCACAAGTTCAAAGACACACAGGGGATTTAGTAAAATCCGTCTCAAATGTGGAAAGGGGCTGAGCATGTAGCTCAGTGGCAGGGATTTAGTTATTATGTATTAAGCCCTGTGCTCAATATCCAGCTTAAAGTACAGGGCAGAACACACACGTGCACGTGTGCACACACACATATACAAGCACACACGCACAGTTATTTTAGTTTGGTTTTTCTTTTTCTGTTTGTTGTAAAATAGATGTTGTAGAAACAACAAAAACCAAGGCAAGTGAGAAGGCACACACTTGTAATCTCAGCTCTGGGGAGGTGGAGACAGAAGGATTAGCAGTTCAAGGCCAGCCTGGACTGTATGAAGAAGAAAAGGAAAAGCAAACCCATGTGAAATGCCATCTAGAGCATTTAGTCACTGTGTGCGTGTTGCTGGGCAGCCCGTTTCCAGCATATTTTCCTCTGAATTGCTGTGCCATAGCTATTACACAGGCCTTCATTCCCAGAGCCCTGGTGACCACCATTCTACTCTGTGTTGAGTCACAGTATAGGTTTAATGTCCCATAGCTAACATAGCTTGGAACACAAGCATTTCAGGTTTCAGAAATTTTTAGATTTGAGAATATTTTGGAATTTTACATTACAGTTGCTCAACTGGTTTACATTTCCCTAACAACTGGTGGTGCTGAGTGAACATTTATGCTTACCTTTATCCTTAGATAATTAAGTTCATTGCCCACTTTAGAGTCAGGTTGCTAGTTTGACTGTGGAATTCTACTCTATTCCAAATGTCTAGGTGCCTCTTACCAGGTGGGATCTCCATATATTTTCTCATATTCCAGATCGCTTGTTCATTACGTTGATCCCTTTCTTTTCCCCAACACTGGTCATTGACCCCGAGGCCTCGTCCATGCTTGGCCATGTTCCAGTTCCCTGAGTGATGACGTCCTTGCCCACTCTGCTGGTTTCTGCCTGTGTCTTTTGACCATAGTGCTTGAATCCTCTTAAGTCTTTAGAGTTTTTGCTTTGCTATTAAGAATGAACTTGGACAACTGAATTTGCTGTTTTCTTTTTGTGGGATTTCAGAGCATTGATACAAGGCATGCTTGAGAAATGTGACCGGTTCCTCTGGTCACAGCAGGCCTAGTGGGAGATCTTCCAGGACATGGTATCATTTTGACCACATGGAATCCTGCTCCAGAACCTCCAGAGGGCCTTGACGCAGAAGGAAAGGGTTTACCTGAAACCATGCCAATGGCCAGAACCTGCTATGCTGCTGCAGCTGCTGTTCGCACCATCTCCACCTTGGCATGTGGCACTTGTGCCTCTGTGACCTCAAAGTTCGTCAACCGGAGTTGGTCCTGGGACAAGTTGGTTATTCGCTGGGACAAGCGTGGGAGTGCTCGCTGCCGTGTGTTTTCAGGCTTACACAGTGGCGCTCGCACTGTTCGTGCATCAGGGAATTGTGCTCTACTGTGGCAGCTCTATTAGGGGCGGACACTGTGTTACACGAGGACAGATAATGTTATGAACTGGAGTTCAGTACTGTTTACACTGTCTGAGGACATCTAGAAATCACTGAGGTAGGACTAGAACAATGACTTTTTTTGTTGACAATATGTATTGAATGTTGAAGATTCAAACGAGAGTTTTAAATAAAATTGCCCATATCTGAGTTGAACTCAATTTAGAGTATTTTTCTAGTATTTGATATGTTTTCTATTCTAAATCTATACACATTGACTAATCATTGAAAATATATTTGTTGCAGAATTTCCTGTTGGCTTGGCGCCAGAGAGTTAGCAAGTAACACCTAGCCCCAATCCATCCTTTGTGTTACAGATACCTTCTGTTGCTCTATGTGGATCTTGTCTGAGAGTTTCCCAAGGATACAAACCTTATGCAAAACTTGATTTGGAGGAACCCAGAAAACCATGATATGATTTATCGAGAGTTTGCACTTGGCTGTATTTTTGGAAGCTTCAGTCGGGTTGTTTTGAGCATAAGAAAATCAACTGGGAAAATTAAATTAAATTAAATATGGGAAAAGTAAAAATGCCCTGGGTGAAGGGAAAGTGCTTCAGTCCACTGAGGGTAGAGGCCCTGTGGCCGCCAAAGGCTAAGTTCATTCTAAGGGTGTCTCTCTCTGAGTCTTCATTACACAGACTTGTTAACCCACACCTGTGCTGTGACATCATGACTGTAATTTTTAAAGAGAGTTACTCAAAAGCATCATGCACTTTTTCTTTCTTTCTTCCTTTCTTTTTTTCCTTTTTCCTTTCTTTCTTTCTTTCTTCTTTCTTCTTTTTTTTTTTTTTTTTTTTTTTGGAAAGAGGATCTTTCTTTGTAACCCTAGCTACCCTGGATTTTGCTAGACAGATATATCAGCCTAGTCTCGACCTTAAGGGATCCTCTGCCTCCGCCTTCTGAGAGTGCGTGTTAGGATTAAAGGTATGTGCCACTGCCATCACCACACACACACGCACACACACACACACACACTTAAAAGTTATTATTCTTTTTTTTTTTTTGAGACAGGGTTTCTCTGTAGCTTTGGAGTCTGTCCTGGAACTAGCTCTTGTAGACCAGGCTGACCTCGAACTTATCACCTGCCTCTGCCAACCCCCCTCCCCCCCAGTGCTGAGATTAAAGTGCACCTTGTGCACAACCCAAGAGAAAGTGAAACACTAGTATAAATTATAACAAATCATTGTATTACATAAGCCATATAAACAGTCATATATGAGGTAATAAATTCATTGGTAATAAATGATGAAGGTTTTGTTTGAACAGAACATGAACCTGAGACTTACTTCTGAGCAGTTTGCAGGAGTGTGTTGGGTAAATCCAGTGTGGAATGGTGTTAGACACACTGAATAAGCAACCTCTTTCTTTTTCCCCATTAATATCAAACTAGCTGTCATACACACCCACAACCTTGGGTGTGATCTGGACTGGTGGACTGAAGTAACTGTTAGGAAAACAAGGCTCCACAGAGTTGCTTAGAGTTTTGTGAAGTGTGGCAGTCCTTTCCTCTGTCAGCACCCGGGTTTGGGTCTGCTGGCTTATGCTGATTGTGAGACTGTATTGAGGTGATAGGAGCGAGCGCTCCTTCACTTTTCAGCCCCACAGCACATCTCAAGGCAAGCAGATGCCAAGAACCGGCATGGCTGCCATCCTGTCCTCATCTCCCCATCTAGGGCAAGTTATCACATCCTTATTTCCAACGAGGATGCCTGGCCCACATCAGCTGAATTCATCTCCCAAGGCAAAGAGAAAAGAATCCTCTTCATCCAAACATCGACATTGGAACAGTCTGAGCACAAGGCAGTGTTTCCACATCTGTCGTTTGCCGAAAAGTTCCAGATGCACTTGACCACTCTGTAGTGAGCCCCTGTCTAGAGAAGAAAGAAGAGAGGAAATGTGAGCTTAGAGCAGAGCAGTTCCCAACAGAACATCCGGTTCCTGTGAGAAGGTTCAAACAGGTGAAGGAGAGGGGAGAGCTCTGTCTCAGAGTTTGGACACAAGGAATTGGGGGCCGAATAAATGAGTCTGGGAAGACAGAGGTGGCAGGGTGGCTTGAGCAAGCTCAAACTGGCCTTGAGGATGATGTGGTCATGGACTTGACTCCAGGAGACTGAAGTACTGGGGGCCAGGTCCATGGTCAGATTGCTGCTGCAGAGTGAGGGCCCAGGTGAGGCTCTAGATTTTCATGCAGTGTAGGAAATGAAAACAAAAGGCCAGAGAAAGATGAGCTGATAAAGCAAGCCTTCCAGGTTCGATACATAGGAGGTACTTTAAACCAGCACACTGCGGGAGAAGGTGGCTCAGTGGATAGCACTTGTCTGAGAAGCAGGAGGACTGGAGTTTGGATTCCCAGAGCCCACATAAGAGCTGGGCATGTGTGATAGCCACCTGTAACCCCAGTGCCCAGGGAGCAAGGAGAGAGCTAGCAGGAGCAGGCCACCTGCGCTGAGAGAGAACCGACTCAGTAGACAGTGCAGAGTGACAGCAGAAGACACCCATGATGGTTAGTCTCCGTCAACTCTACACAATCTGAGCCAATGAACAATGTTCCTCTGTGATCTCTTGGCCTCCTTTGGTGGCGGACTGTAACTGTAAGCCTAGTGCATCTTTTCCCCACTACTGGTCAAAGTGGTGATGACAGCAACAGAGAAGCAAAGTAGGACACCTCACCATTAACAGAGTCTCCTAGACCTGCACACACTCGCCAGCATGAGCATACACACATCGTTGCTAGGGTTACTGTTGCTATGATGAAACATGACCAAAAGCATGCTGGGGAGGAAAGGGTTTATTTGGCTTACACCTTCATATCATAGTCCAGCACTGAAGGAACTCAAACAGGGCAGGAACCTGGAGGCAGGAGCTGATGCTGAGGTCATTGAGGGGGTGCTGCTTACTGGCTTGTTCATCATGGCTTGTTCAGCCTGCTTCCTTATAGAACCCAGGATCATCAGTTCAGAGATGGCACCACCACGTTGGGATTGGCCCTCACCCACCAATCACTAATTAAGAAAATGCCCTAAAGCCAGATCTTTTGGAGGTGTTTTCTCAATTGAGATTCCCTCCTCTCTGATGACTCAAACCAACCAGCACTACTAGTACACTCCCACACACCATACTCATCTAAAAAATTTAAAGAGTCTGGTCTGGTGACACATGCCTGTAATTCCAGAACTTGTGAGCCTGAGGCAGGAGGATCCCTTGAGTTCAGGACTGGCTTGAGTAACATTGTGAGACCCCTTCTCAACAACCACCACCGCTCAGCTTGTGACAAGTAGAACATGTGGGCAGAGAAGTCCGTTCCCTAGTTCGGAAAGGTGAAGTCATCTGTCTTTTAACTGCAACCTGGGGGAAACATCCAGAGTGTAAGCATCCAAACAAGTGCTGAAGGAAGACCCCAGCCTCAGTCTGTAAAAGAAGTGCTGAAGGAAGACCCCAGCCTCAGTCTGTAAAAGAAGTGCTGAAGGAAGACCCCAGCCTCAGTCTGTAAAAGAAGTGCTGAAGGAAGACCCCAGCCTCAGTCTGTAAAAGAAGTGCTGAAGGAAGACCCAGCCTCAGTCTGTAAAAGCAAAGAGCTTTTATTAATACCCGGATATGTGGGGTCGTTCTCCTGTACAAAATGGTGATGACCCCAGAGGAGCATGCAAGTTCCTTCTAAGTACAGCAAAGGGGCGTTTCAGGAGCAGTTAGGTCATTTCACATATAATTGGGTAAGCAAACAGCCGTCACATTAGTATACCTTTAATTGGCTGAAACTGTCTTATCATTTTGGACATATGCACAAGATTGGGCAAGTTCGGATGTGACTCAGATGGGGGCTGCTGGATTTGTCCTTGAAGCATGGTGATGCTGACCTGACTTAGGCCTCTGTTTGTTCTCTCTCATCCCTGAGTGCAAGGGTATCGTGGATTAATTGCCTTTCTCAGAGAATGAAGACATAAGCTCGTTGTGAGAGTGGGAGAGTTTAACCCTTCCAGAGTTCCTATCTAAGGAGGAAAGTGCCCAGACTCCTCAGGAGTGTGAGGTTTGTCCGGACAGAAAAGGTTTAGAAGGACAGTGGCTTTTCCCCTGAACAGAGATGTCAAAGGCTACAGTGAAGTTGCATCTTGGTGTTGATGCTGTGTCTGTCTGTATTCCCAGACACAGTTTTTCCTGGGACATTTCTATGGACTCAGTGCAAGTCAAGCAGAGGTATGCTTGCTGGTTTTGTGTCAACTAGACACAGGATAGAGTCACTAGAGAAGAGGGAGCCTCAAGTAAGATAATGCCCCTATATAGCTATATGCATTTTCTTAATGATTAATGGGTGAGGGCTGATCCCATCATGGGTGCTACCATCCCTGGGCTGGTGGTCCTGGGTTTTATAAAGAAGTAGGCTGAGCAAGCCGTGAGGGGCAAACCAGTAAGCAACATCCCTTCAACAGCCTCTGCACCGGCTCCTGCCTCCATGTTCCTGCCCTGTTTTGAGTTCCTGTCCTGACTTCCTTCAATGATGGGCTATAATGTGGAAGTGTAAGACAAACAAACCCGTTCTTCTCTATGCTGTTTTGGTCATAGCACTTTATCACAGAAATAGTGACCCTAAGGCAAGAGGGAACTACTTTGCAATATTTTTTAGGATGGAGAAGTGTGATACTGGATTTGTATGTGTTGAGTAATGAGCAAGATCAAGGTGATAGCTGCAGGGTAAGCTGATGGAACTCCTCAGCACCTAAACAGGGCCGCCTGGTAGCCCAAAGATCCGGGGACAAGAGGAAGAATGTGGGAGGCAGCGCGGGGTCCAGGAGACCACTGGAGACCCTGGAGCACTAGGTGAAGGTGCCCGGGCTCCCTTACAGGGGACCTTGAGACCTGCCCTGTAGGCAGGCACTCACCACTCTCAGTGGTTTGGTTTTAAATGGCTGTGATGACCGAGTGAGGCAGCTCTGAGGCATTTGCTAAGAAGAGTTCTATTTCTTACTGAAGAACAAATTATTAATATTGGATGGGTATTTCAACAGTGTGACTAATGTTTGAAATTATTTTTCTAAGAATTTTTCTATAACCTTCCAAAAGTAGTAACGTTTTTAGTTAACTATAAATCAAGCTTTGAAAGTCCAAAACAAATAAGTAAAGAAAAGACTGCCTGCCTTTTTGGGGGAAAAAATGCAATTTTTCTGGTCATAGGGCATTGTGCAGTGTCAATGTGGTTTATGGCTAGTCTCCTGTTCTCCTCACTGAGTCCAGAGAAATGTCCCAGGAAAAACTGTGTCTGGGAATACAGACAGACACAGCATCAACACCAAGATGCAACTTCACTGTAGCCTTTGACATCTCTGTTCAGGGGAAAAGCCACTGTCTTTCTAAACCTCACGAGTAAACCAAGGTCTCTAAGATGTTCTTAAAACTTCAGGTTAGTAGTAGAGTCTTGTTTCAAAGTCCTCGGTATTCATTTGTGGTGAGTGCTGTGACTCCATACAGACACACAGCTGGAATGTGGTGAGTGCTGTGACTACATACACACACAGCTGGAATGTGGTGAGTGCTGTGACTCCATACAGACACACAGCTGGAGTGTGGTGAGTGCTGTGACTCCATACAGACACACAGCTGGAGTGTGGTGAGTGCTGTGACTCCATACAGACACACAGCTGGAGTGTGGTGAGTGCTTGACTCCACAGACACACGTTGTTCTTACTAAAGAACACAGCTGGAGTGTGGTGAGTGCTGTGACTCCATACAGACACACAGCTGGAGTGTGGTGTGTGCTGTGACTCCATACAGACACACAGCTGGAGTGTGGTGTGTGCTGTGACTCCATACAGACACACAGCTGGAGTTTTGAGTGGGTTTTTTTCTAAGTTGACATGAGCAGTCCACCCATTGTTTCATCAAAATTGGATCTTTTCCTGTGCCCTTGAGTTTGTGAACCCAGAGGGAAATGAGACTAGCAGATGCCCAAACATATCAGATAATAGTGACTCCACTGGTTGCTGATGTCAAGTTATATTAAACTATAACTAACCATTTGGACGGCAGTATTTATCTCTTTGTTGTAAGCTCATAGCTGAATTACTTAAGTACAATTTATAGCATTTTAGTACAGTTAACTCTTCACAGAAAACCTAAATTGCAGATTTAAAAGGGACTGTACAACCATGGGTCTGTAAATAACATCACTTGGCCCTTTTTGTCACTTAGAATAGTCTGTAACACAACTTGAGTGAACGTTTTGGGAAGTGTTGTCAGATTCTAGTGTTGCTCCTCAGTGTTGGACTGAATTCTCGGCTCCTTCCTAGACATTTGCACTACAGTAACCAAGTCCATTCTTGTTTTCTGTGACTGCTCTGTACCTGCTGGTGAGCACTCCTGGGCTCCACGCCAGCTGCTGCAAAGGCTATTTTATATCCTTCTGGCTATCGCCAGGGCTACCGAAAGGAAACACTATGTTTGTATGCAGCTTTGACATCTGTCACTGCTTGCTGTGCCTTGTTCCGGCTGCTTTCTTTTGCTAATAAAGTATGTTTGGTGTTCGCCTTGTATATCTGCTGCTTTACACATTTGCCACAGTTTCTCTTGTATGTGGGATGGTTTGGGGTTTTAAAATAAGCATTACCTGACAACCTTAGTGTTGTTAATGCAGACTCATGTACAGCCTAATATTGACCTATCAGAATGAGCTAACTCTAAAGTGAATGCTCTCTAGCGCTCTCACTTTAATCCATCCTGTGGAAGTGTCTGTAGTTATCTGCAAATTGATGTACAGTTGACGACAGAAAACTCAGGAGTGAAACCCTGGTGATTTCTCTGTTACTAGTAAAAGACTGGAGCTGGCGGTAGCATTAGCAGAGGAACATTAGTGCATCCAGCTGCATCAGAAATAGGTTACATTGAAGTCTGTGAACTGGGACACAGCACCATTTAATGGTTTGGGGACCATTTTAATTGATGATAAATTCCCAAAATGTGGACCTTTAACCAAAGACTTGTTCATTTTTATGCAAATGGGGATTGATGGAACTTAGATTTTTCTGTTACTTGTAGTAGAAGTCCCTGAGGAACATATACTAAAGTGTTTGAGAACTTCATCCAAACCTACTTTCAAAGCATAATGTGCAATTTAGTTGTTATGACATAATTCTATTGCATAATTGTTGGGTCTGTTTTCTTGAGCTTATACTGTACATGGAAAGTAAACCTCTTGAGGAAAAAGCACTCCATGTTGAGTGTTGGAGAGAACTGTGTGAGCAGGTGACGCTGTGAAGAGCAGGGGAACTCGGAGAAAGACCTGACGGTTTTATATGCATGGAGCAAACTGATGTTCTTACTAGAGTTTTATAGAAAATACTAATGCTTTTATGTATTTCAGAACCTCTCCTGTGTTATTATGCAAATTGTTTTAAGTGTGTGACTTGAGTTTATGTAAGTATGTGTTATACTGTGCTAAAGGCACGTTTCAGTTTATGTACAATATAAATATGCAACTTTGGGGTTAAAAAAATCACCAGCAAGAAAAAAATTGCTCTTACAAGCACATCAGAGGTAGAAACTGGGATTCTCTTAGCAATAGCCCTCTTGTCTTTGGTTCCCTCTTCCTTTCCCCTCCTTCTCTCCTCTCACTCCTTCCCTCCCTCTCTCCCCACTCTCTCTCTCTCTCCTCTCATTGATACTGAAGAGTGTTTTGAAGACAAACACAATGAAAACAAACTTTAACATACAAGGCAGGACTCTGGCTATTCATAAAACATGAATACACAAATAAGAAAGTTACGTGTAGGCATAGTTTTCCTGTCACAAATGCCTGCTTCCCCATAAGCAGCAGCCACTTCCCAAATAACTGACTCAGAGAGTTAAGATGAATTACAAGCACTTGGCCAATAGCTCAGGCTTATTATTAACTAACTTTTATATTTAAATTAACCCGTATTTCTTATCTATACTTTGACATGTGCTCATAGCATGTTACCTAACTTTTTACATGCTCTGCTTCCTCAGTGGCTGGCTGGCATCTCCCTGACCCACCCTTCTTCTATCATCTATAGTTTGGTTTCCCCACCTATAATTCCTGCCTGGCTACTGTCAATCAGCATTTCATTAAATCCATTTGAGTGGCAAATCTTTAGTGTACAAGAGGATTGTTTCACAGCACCTACCTTCACGATTTCTGAGCATCAACAAGCAGTCTCAGTATTTAGTGACTACAAGTTCAGTAACTTTAGTTATCCTCTGCGCAGCTGTGTCTTCATCTACAAGTCCGGAATTACTGCTGTTTGAGCAGGTATTATAATAGTAGATGATACATTATAAACTTTACTTATAGTCATTCTTTACTATTCCCCAAGGCCCAAATCTTCATACATTTTGTCTTCTGAACTCATTATTTCCCAGTCCTGAAAGACAAAATCATTAGAAATCCTTGTGGGAAATCATGGGCCGAAGACTGACTTCCTCTGGACTGAGCAATGGCCTTGTACCAGTTCAGTCCATACTCATTCTCTTCTACTGCCCGTGAACTTCAGTCTTACATTTTTTTAAATTAAAAATTTGCTTAACTACTTTTCCAAATTTTATTACGTAAGCAATAGTACTAATGCAACTTCTAAGAACTATAGCAACTATGTTTTAAAAATAGCACTATGTTTTCACCTTAGACATTATATATTCCTCAAAGGACACAGATGATTGTTATTCAAATTTACAAAGAAAAAATGCAGGTTAGCCATTGGTGTGAAAGACTGAAACATGTTTTGAAACTCTTGACTAGGCACTAAAAGTTAGGTAAGTTTCTTCATATGTGCATTCCTATTACAAATAGCCAAACTCAAGTTTTGTATTAAGAAGTAATTTGTTCTTGTTAATTTTTCTTCAAAAATATTCAGTATCATTACTTAGGAGAGAGAGTGAAGGGGGGGAGATAGAGAAATGTACAAAGAGAAAATTGATAAGGTAAAAGCAGAAAAATACCATTAAGCCTTAGGCTGTAGATATTTCAGAGTAGTTAAAAGCATTTGTTTCTCCTGTAGAGGATCTGGGTTTATTTCTCAGCACCCCCATGGAACCTCACAACTGAGGTCCTTTTTTCTATGTGTTGCTTGTATTGGTTAATGACTAAAGAAACTGTCTTGGCCTGTTGATAAGGCAGAACTTTAGGCAGGGAAGATGGAACTGAATTCTGGGAGGAAGAAAGCAGAGTCAGGGAGAGTCCATGGACCCGCTGGCAGAGATAGATGTGCTGAGACTTTGCTGGTAAGTCACAGCCTCGTGGTGATATACAGATTAATAGAAATAAGTTAAATTAATATGTAAGAATTAGCCAATAAGAAGTTAGAGCTAGGGCTGGAGAGATGGCTCAGTGTTTGAGAGCATTGCCTGCTCTTCCAAAGGTCCTGAGTTCAATTCCCGGCAACCACATGGTGGCTCACAACCATCTGTAAGGAGGTCTGGTGCCCTCTTCTGGCCTGCAGACATGCACACAGAATATTGTATACATAATAAATAAATAAGTATTTTTAAAAAAAAGAAGTTAGAGCTAATGGGCCAAGCAGTGTTTTAATTAATACAGTTTCTGTGTGATTATTTTGTGGGTAAGCAAGCTGGGCGGCCAGGACAAACAAGCAGCCTGTCTCTCCTTGCAACACACAATTATCTATAACTCCAATTTCAGAACATTCCACACTTTGCCATGGACAATTGGGAAATTGCATATTCTCATAATACGTAAATATAATAAAACAAATAATAAGCATTTAATTTATCTTATTGAAGAATCACTTGTATGCTGTATTTATGATGCTTAATTAGTTCATTTAATTCTTTTAAATAATAATATTTATACAATGACTATCACATTGTAAGTCACTTTCTCTAGGGGCCTGCATTTTAGGGACACAAACCTGTATGTGCACACAAAATGAATCATTCTGGAAGACCTCTTACTTAGGACATTTTTGTATGTCTCAAATGTTTATTGAGCTAGATTACATTGTGCAAATTCGACGTTGTGTATTTTTCTCACATTTGCACAGTTATACGAAGCTACTTTTAAATTTTTTTCATAAAAACTCAAAAGTATTTATATGTGATTATGAAGATTGATATCTATAATAATTTAAATCTCCTGAACTCTATATAAATGGAAATAAGATAATGTCCTTTAGCTCTGTATAAGTAGATATACTTCTGGAAATATAGTTTCTGAGGCTTTGCATTACTATAGTTTATAAGTTGGTGATTTTCCTGCTGATATTTCAGCTTTGCAGAATTATTTGACAGTAGGATTCTAGCATGTTTCTTTGGAATCTCATTTCTATTATCTTATATTCATAGGACACTCTGTTCTTCTTAGCATATTTCATAGTGTATAATTTAGTATTCTGAAATAAAAAAAACATAGTGGAGTTTGTAGCTCAGTAGAAGGAGTACTTGTCCAGTGTGTGTAAGACTGGATTTACTAGGAAAATCATCAGGAGAAATTGGCAAAATGTTTGAAAGATCTGTGGCTCTGTTTTCTGTAATAAGAATTTCTTCTTTGTTTTTGATGATATATAGTCTCATTATGGAACCCAGACTGGCCACTAGATTTTGATCCATCTTCCTCCTCCTTTTAAGTAAAGGAGGATTTCAAACATCTGCAACATCCCTAGCAGTAAATTTTTCATACTGTTGCAGAAAAATTAAATAAACCAAACTTTTTTACAAACACTTCCTCCAACCATGGTTTTAACAGAATGGGATTTTGGAAACTCAGCTCTACATGTGACATGACTTCTTAGCCCCTGACTCTTACCTACAAGATTGGGGAGCATAAAGATAAATGCTAAGGTACAATGATAGTAAATTTAATCTGAAAGCAGAATGAGGCATATAGAATTTATTGAGCCATGTACTGAATAGGTAGAGAAAACAGAGCAACTGAAGTCAAACTTACACATTTCTTAATTTTGTGTATTTCTGCAGTGTAGAGACTGAATTCACAGCTTAACTTGCATAAGTAATTCACAGTTTCTAAATTTTTATGAAAGAAAGAAAGAAAGGAAGAAAGAAAGAAAGAAAGAAAGAAAGAAAGAAAAAGGAAGGAAGGAAGAGAGAGGAGGGAAGGGAGGGAGGGAGGAAGGAAGGAAGGAAGGAAGGAAGGAAGGAAGGAAGGAAGGAAGGAAGGAAGGAAAGAGGAAGAGAACTTACCCTGAAGACTTGGTTAGTACCACAAACAAAGAAAAGAAAACAAAGTAGGATAGCTACTGAATGCTACATTTTCAGTTTATACAGTTCTACGAAATAAGATGAATGAGAATCTGGCCAATTACAGTTCCTACCAAGAACAACAGGATAAAAAATAAGTGAGAAATTCTTTATACATGTGTGTCCTGCTCAGTAGACACTAAAAAGGTAAAATGTGAAGGAAAGTCTGTACTGGCAAGATCATAAGAGAAGTGTGCCTGTGGAAGGTACAGTTATGGCTACACTCAGTGGTAGATAGGTTGTCCTAAGAAATACAGAAAACAAAAACAAAATGAAATGGCAGTATTCTGGTTTCATTTTTGTTGCTGTGACAAACATAATGACCAAAAGCAATTTAGAGGAGGAATGGGTCTATTTTAGCTTATAGGTCAAAGCCTGCCACTGTAGGAAGTCAAGATAAGAATACAAATAGGAACTTAAGGCAGAAATTGTAGAGGAACAGTTCCTGCTGGCTCATGCACAGGCTCATGTTCAGCTATCTTTCTTACAGAGCCCAAGACCACCTACCTAGGGAATGGTGCCACCCACAGTGGACTGGATCTTCCTACATCAATTAGCAATCAAGACAATTCCCCATAGATATGCCCATAGGCCAGTCTGAACAGGGCAATCCCTCACTTGAGACTTCCTTATGAGATGACTCTAGGCTGTGTCAAGTTGACAGATAAAGCTAAATAGGACAGAGTCACAACAACACTCACACTAAAACACATGGTTCTTAAGACATGTGCCTCTCAACACACCCCCAGGTGACTCTCAGGACATTTGACTAAATAGGATGCTATTTATAGAGGCCAATAGTCCCTGTTATTCTAATAACACACAGTGAAATTTTAACACTTTTTGTAAGAGACATGGTCTCATCTACTTTAGGTTGTTTCAAACTCTTTATTCCAAAGAGGAGGATTTTGAAATTTTGTTCTTTCCACCTGCACTCACAAGTGCTGAGATTAGAGGTGTGCACAACAACCTCTAAAAGGATTATGGTCTGCTGGTGATGGAACCTCAGTCTTTGTGAATGGTAAACAAACACTCCAATGACTTAGCCACACTCTCAGCACTATTTCAGCATTCCCAGATAACACTGAGAGGGTGGAGACTCTCAGACGGAGACTTCTGTGACTGAAGCAGGCTGTGACTTTTTAGCTTAGATAATGAAATGTAGAAGACACAAGCATTCCTTAATTACTATCCTGGAGGACTAGTTAACAAATTTCCAGTGTTCTAATTGTTTGTTGAGGGAATCATCAATGTTGTATAAAGGAATTTAACATAAAGATCCTTTGTAACAGTTTTGAATAGTATTTTTGGAACTCAAAAACTCAAATACAAAACAAGATACAGAAACATATAAATACAAACTAAAATTAAAATTTAAAATGGCTAAAACACCTGAAACAACTATAAATTTTGCTAATGACAAAAATTTGTGGTAAAAATCACTGTAGAAACAAATAAAACAAGCATTAAAAATAAGAATTAGAACATTTCCTTAAGTGTCCTTCAGCCATTTTAAATTCCTCTGTTGAGAGTTCTCTGTTTAGGTCTGTACTCCATTTTTCATTGGCTTATTTGTCCTTTTGACAACCAATTTCTTGAGTTCTTTGTATATTTTGGAGACCTCTATCTTTTCCCATTCTGTAGGCTCTCGTTTTGTCTTGTTGATTGTGTCCTTTGCTTTACAGAAGCTTTTCAGTTTTAGGAGGTCCCATTTATTAATTGTTTCTCTTAGTGTCTGTGCTGCTAGGGTTATATTTAGGAAGTGGTCTCCTGTGCCAATGCGTTCAAGTGTACTTCCCACTTTCTCGTCTATAGGTGTCAGGGTTGTTGGCTTTATGCTGAGGTCTTTGATCCATTTGGACTTGAGTTTTTTGCATGGTGATAGATATGGGTTTATTTTCAATTTTCTGTATGTTGATATCCAGTTATGCCAGCACCTCTTGTTAAATATGCTTTCTTTTTTCAATTTGATATTTTTTGCTTCTTTGTCAAAAATGAGGTGTTCGAAGATGTGTGGATTAATATCCGGGTCTTCTATTCAATTCCATTAGTCCTCCTGTCTGTTCTTATGCCAATACCAGGCTGTTTTTAGTATTGTAGCTCTGTAGCAGAGTTTGAAATCAGGGATTGTGAAATGGCTTAAAGACACTTAAGCAAATGCTCAACATCCTTAGCCATCAGAGAAATACAAATCAAAACAACTCTGAGATTCCATCTTACACCTATAAGAATGGCCAAGATCAAAGACACTGATGACAACTTATGTTGGAGAGGTTGTGGGGAAAAGGGAAACTTCTGCATATCTGGTTGGAATGCAAACTGGTACAACCCCTTTGGATGTCAGTGTGGCAATTTCTCAGAAAAATTAGGAAACAACCTCTCTCAAGACCCAGTAATACCATTTCTGGGTATATATTCAAAAGATGCTCAGTCATGCCGCAAGGACATGTACTTAATTATGTTCATAGCAGTTTTGTTTGTCATAGCTAGAACCTGAAAACAACCTAAATGCCACTCGACCAAAGAATGGATAAGGAAAATGTGGCACATTTACACAATGGAGTATTACACAGCAGAAAAAATAATGACAGCTTGAATTTTGCAGGCAAATAGATGGAGCTAGAAAACATTATTTTGAGGGAGGTAACCCAGACACAGAAAGACAATTATCACATGTACTCACTCATAGGTGTTTTTTAAACATAAAGCAAAGAAAACCAGCCTACAAACCACAATCCCAGAGAACTTAAGCAACAATGAGGACACCAAGAGAGACTTACATAGACCTAATCTACATGGGAAGTTGAAGAAGACAAAATCTGCTGAGTAAATTGGGAGCATGGGGACTTGGGTGAAGGTTGAAGGGGGAAGGGGAAAGGCATAGAAGGGAGAAGATAAAATTGTAGAACTCAATAAAAATCAATAAAAAAATAAGGATCAGAATCCCTAATCAGAAATATAATGACAATTCCAGGGTTAAGAGACACTCCTCCAGGAAATACAATTTTGACTTGATTCCTGTGGTACTTTTGTACATTTGTTTTATTTTACATTTTCACATGTGAGTACTTTATTTTTATCCTTTCAATGCTACCCATCCCCAATATCAATTCCTCCTGTGTCTCTGACACCCTCTCAAATTCATGAATTCTCCAATTATTATTGCTACACATAATACATACATAGATACAATGCACACACACACGTGTGTGTGTGTGTGTGTGTGTGTGTGTGTGTAAATACATCCTGAGAAGTAGTCCATTTAGTAGTGCTCATATGCATGTGTTTAGGGATCACTACTTGGGACTGTATAACTGAGCAGGAGACTTGTACCTGGAGAAGCCTGCCTCTCAGAATTCATTCATTGCCTGTAGGTCTTCAACTGACAGTGAGTCTATCTCAATTACTTTTTCATTGCTGTGATAAGACATCTTGGCCAAGAGGCTTACAGAAAATAGATTAATTGGGGCTTACAGTTACAGAGGGTTTGTGCCTTGACTAACATAGTTGGAAGCATGGCAGCAGGCAGATAAGCCATGGTTTGGGAACAGCAACTGAGAGCTCACATGGGCAGAGAGCTAGTGACACTAGCTAGAAATAGCACCAGTCTTTTGAAACCTCAAAGCTCACACCCTCCTCCAACGAGGCCACATCTCCTAATCTGTCCCCAAAAGTTCCAACAACTGGGGATCTGGTGTTCAAACATATAAGCCTATGGAGGAGCATTCTCATTTAAGTCACTGCAGGGGCTTTGTGGGAGTTCCCTGTTCCATACTAAAACATCAGCTGGTTTTTATCAATGTTCAAGTCTTTCATGGGTACAGCTTTATTCCCATACAATAGACAGTTTCTTACAGATGACATCCTGGTACTCTGATTGCTACTAAAACAGTGCAGGAGGAATGGTTAATTTTGGTTCAGTTTATGGGGACAGATCTCATTGTGCTGGGGAAAGCTTGTAGTGGGAGGCTGCTCACATCTCAACAGATCAGAGGCAGAGGAGGGGAATGCAGGGGAATCAGTTAACTGGCTTTCTACTCCTTTGTATTTTATTAAGTCTTAGAATCCAGCCCATGAGGTGGTGATGCCCAATACCAAGGCATTCTTCTCTCTCAATTAACCCTTTCTGAAAATGTTCTTCTAGTCATAACCAAATATGGGCCTCATTAAAGTCTGGTACATCTTAATCCAATCTAGTTGACGGTCTAGATAATCCATCCTAAGTCCCTCTTCTGAAACTAACAGCCACACTCTCTCTGCAGATGTCTCTGCAGGTGTCTCCTTAAACACCTATTTATATACTGGCTTCTCAATGGCAAGATATCTTGACTTTATGTATCTCTTTGTGTGTACAAAGGGAAAGAAAGAGTACTGAGCCAATGATCTTTTATTTTCTAAGCAAAAGATCGACAGCATGGCTCAGCAGTTAACAGTGCCTGCTTTTCTTACACAGGGCCTGCATTCAGTCTGTCTGCAGCACTCAGTCAAGCAGGTCACAACCATTTGTAAATCCACCTGCAGGAGATCCAATGTGTTTCCTCCTTTCCAGGCACACACTCACAGGGCACATAGAAATTCATACATTCACATAAATAAAATGCAATCTATAATAAAAAGGATCTGAATGTACTTATCGTTTTTGGCCCATGTTACTTCCTCAGTAGATGGTACACACTGAGCCTCCTCTCCATTCATGAATGGATTGTAGTAGTGGAGCCTGGCCCAGTGGCACCCATGGCACTGAGAAGAGAAATAAGAAAGGAGACTGCTTCACCCATGGAACAGGTGTTGGTTTTTGACATCAAAACAATGTCAATCTAGATTCCATTTAGAGCAGAGCAGAGTATGGCTAAGGGTTTGAGTCTCCCTTCTGATCATAAAATATGTATTTAATTCAACAATCAATAAGGTGTGCGTGCTTTGAAAACCTCCAGGCTTTCTAAAACACATTCCAACAAGTAGATCAAATGATGTATAGTGGTGAATTATTAGGTTCTTCGAGGCTGTCCACGTTTTACCATCAGAGAGACAGGTGGTAACTTCCATGATATTGTATCATACTTCAAGCTTGCTACATTCCATTTCTCTATATAATTTTGCATTTGCACATGTATTTACTAATTCATGCCCACAAACAATCCATTCCATAGGCATAATTCTTACCACTATTTGCAAATGTCAAAATTGAAGCACAAAATGTTTAAAGAAGTTATCCCAGGAAGCACATTGCAAATGGGTGAGCTGGTACTCGTATTTGCCGTCTATCTTTGTAATTAGTGTAACATATAAAATTAAAGTAAAAGCCTTTGAAAATTCAATATAAAATAAAATGTTGTTCCTGTACCAGAAGATCCATCGGAGAGAGGCTTCTGTCCAGGCTACTGCCTATCCCATCCCAGCTTGCTCCCAGGCACCCCTTCCCTTCTGCGGGGTCATAAGATCCCCCAACTCAGCCTTTTTTGGGACTGGGGCTCTGGGGACAAAGTGGTGAGTGAAACCAGGCAGAAAGGAATTTCCTCACTGAGCCTGCAAACAGCAAGCCTGCCCTTTTGGCTGCAAGGGCCCTGGCCAGCAAATGGTCCAGATCCTGTACCAGAAGATTCATTGGAGAGGTGAGTGTGTTCCTGACTGGCCTGCAGACACCCCGGGAAAGGGAGCACAAACATCCCTCAACCCCCTAAACTTTCTGGTCATTCTGCAGGGGCTTCTCTCCCTGGCTACTGCCTCTCTCTTCCTATCCCATCCCAGCTTGCTCCCAGGCACCCCTTCCCTTCTATGGGGTCATAAGATCCTCCAACTCAGCCTGTTTTGTGGCTGAGGCTCTGGGGACAAAGTGGTGAGTGCAACTGTGCAAGAGTTCCTTTGTTTTACTGAGCCTGCAGGCAGCAAGCTAGTCCTTTTGTTTGTGAGGTCCCTGGCCACCAAGTGGCCCTGATCCTGTACCAGAAGATCCATCGGAGAGCATTTGAAGGAAGAGATAGGCAGGAGCCAATGCAAGAATTCCTCCAACAATCTGAAAAACAACATGATAACACCAGAACCCAGCAAACATACAACAGGAAGACTTGAACACCCTAATCCAGAAGAAGTAGAAAAAATAGACATTATGAAAGTGATAGAGTCCCTTAAACAGGATGTGAAAAACTCCCTTAAAGAAAAGGATGAGAAGAATAACAAAAAGTTTGAAGAAATGAATAAATCCTTAAAAGATACCCTAGGAAACCAAGAAAAAAAATCAAACAGATAATGGAAACAGTTCAAGACTTGAAAACTGAAATGGAGGCCATGAAGAAAACACAAACTGAGAGACGGCTGGATATGGAAAATCTAGGTAAACAAACAGGGACTATAGAGTCAAGCATAACCAACAGAATACAAGAGATAGAAGAAAGAATCTCAGATGCTGAAGACACTACAGAGAAAATAAATGCACTGATCAAAGAAAACAGCAAATCCAACAAATTCTCATCACAAAACATCCAGGAAATCTTGGACACAATAAAAAGACCAAACCTAAGAATAATAGGGGAATAAGAAGGAAAAGAATTACAGCTCAAAGACCCAGAAAATATATTCAACAAAATTATAGAAGAAAACTTTTCCAACTTAAAGAAAGATATCCCTATGAAGGTACAAGAGGCATACAGAACACCAAATAGACTGGTTTAAAAAAATCCCCTCGCCATATCATAATCAAAACACAAAACACATAATAAGGAAAGAATATTAAGAGCTGCAAGAGTCAAGAAACTTATAAACATAAACCTATCAGATTTTCACCTGACTTCTCTATGGAAACCATGAAAGACAGGAGGTCTTGGATAGATGTGCTGCAGAAACTAAGAGACCATGGATGCAAGCCCAAACTACTATACCCAGCCATGCTTTCGTTCCCCATCAATGGAGAAAACAAAATATTCCGGGATACAAACAATTTTAAACAATACGTAGCCACAAATCCAGCCTTACAGAAAGTAATAGAAGGAAATTCTGTTACTTTTTTAAAACTGTCTTCTGTGCTGTGTTCAGGACTGGGTACATCTCAGACTCAACATTTCTATCTCATGACTAAATGATTCAAGGGTGTATGAGAGGGGGATGTTTCCTTCAGGGGCAGAAATAGATTAAACCATCTTGGGATGCAAAGCTAAGGGCCAGGCCTGATGAAAACTACATTGGTGTTTGAAGTAGGAAAGAAGCTCTGCGAACAAAGATTCCAGACAGGCTAACAGCACACTAGAGTGTTTATAGATTCTCTGCCCACTGGGCACAGGAGAGGAAAAGATGTCAGATAAATTCCATAATAATTCTGTTATATAAAATATGACTTATAGAACATGAACTTCTGACAATTACATTGCCAACCTAGAGGTTTCTATATATTCACATTTTTGTGAATATATAGAATCACCAAGGGTAATTCTTGTATTATTCAAACATAGTATTCATGTCCGAAGATCAAAATGATTATGTATCTTGTATATGCATTGTTCAATATAGCATCCTACTGCTGTTCAACATGGTGTGATGACTTAAGCAGAATTTTTTTCAATTAAATTGTAGGTGATGAAGAGAATGTCTCTGAAATGCCCCTACAGTTCTTACTGTTGATCAGCACAGATATTACATTTGGACAAATTTGATAACTCACATCAAATGAAGTTCAGGAAATATCTAAAAGGAAAGTCAAGCATTATCAGTTATAGGAACACAGGTGTCTAAGTGTCAGTATGTCAGAAATCTAAGGAACCAGCTAAACTGACAACACAACCATGGAGCAAAGGGGGAGTTGAATGTCCCAGCCAGGAATCAGCATATAAATTCAGTGCTGATCACTCTTTTTCTTTTAAAGCCATTCATATTGGACAAAGAATTTACCACGAGCCAGAATTCCTATCTTCTAGGACATTATATCCTGCTGGGACAGAGAAAGATTTTAAAAAATATAATATTAAGATGAGTGCTCTAAAAGAGATGTGTAGGAATTGTGATGGATATAGCTAAGTACCATAGTGCTTGACTGTAGACTCTGCTCCTGGGAAGACTGAAGTAGGAGAACTGCATGAACCCAAAAGTTGCCTAGGTAACATAGGGAGGTACTTTCTCAAGAAGTGTAAAGGGCTATCACAAAGACAAATGGGAGTATTCCTTAAAATGTAGTTGTGTTTCTTTATGGTAAGACTGTTATCAAGAGAATGAATGACACTGAATGCTCATAAGAATGTAAGGAGAAGAACATTTATACATGGCTGTTGAGTGAGTATGTAAACTGGTACTGACACTGTGAAAATCAATATGGAGGTTCTTCAAGAAACTGAATGCAGTTCTGTCACATAAACCAGCTACACTCAAGGCCTATACCTGAGTATATACCCAGGGGACTCCAAATCCTACAACAGAGTTACTTTTGAATATTTATACTTATTGATAGTCAAAATAGCCAGGAAATGGGACCAGCTAGAAGTCAATCAATTGATAAGAGTATAAAAAGAATGCAGTATACTTGCACAATGACTTTTTATACAGGTGAAAGTAAAAATAAAATCACAATAGTTGCAAGAAAATAGATGAACTGGAGCCGAATATGTTAATCAAAACAAGCATATCAGAGAGACAAATGCCATGCTGATGCTCAAATGTGTAACCTATATTTCAATTTTTAAAAGGAGACAGAAACATGGTTAAGTATACAAAACCTCTTAATATTTTCACCTCTAGAAACTAAAACCCTGTTACAAGGAAAAAATAAAGCCTTCTAGGGAAGTTCTTATGCACTGGACTTTTCCATGTGCTTGTTGAAAAAGAAAAGATTAGAGCAAGGTATATATGAGTATAAGGAAGATCAACTGATCAGTTGAAGAAATGAAAAGGGAAACTTTGAGACCCAAACATTTGTGGATATAATTAACATTTCTCCTTCCCTTTAATATTGTCCATCTTCATTCACACAAAGTATTAACATTAGTAAAGTAAATCTGTTTATATTACTTGCTTTAGGAGTTAGAGAGTGGGTAGGTGGATGAATAAGTAGACAAGTGGATGAGTGTGAGTGGTTGAAAATAGATGGTGTGGTAGCTTGAAAGAAAATATCCCCCATAAAGAGTGGCACTCTTAAAATCTTTGTTGGATTGCTTTTGGCCTTGTTGGAGGAAGTGGGTCACTGTGGTCTCCTACGCTCAAGCTCTTCTTAGGGTGATGCATAGTTGCTTCTCCCTGTAGATCGAGATGTAAAACATTCAGTTCCTTCTCCAGAATCATGTCTGCCTACATGCTGTCACGCTTTTCACCTTGAAGATAATAGACAACCTCTGAAACAGTAAGCCACCACAATTAGATGCTTTCCTTATAAAAGTTGCCACAGTCATGGTGTCTCTTCACGCAATAGAAACCCGAAAACAGATGAGTTGATGAACTGATAGATGCAGGCATGCATGGATGAGTGAATGGGTAAGTGGAAGTTTGGATGAATGGATGAGTGGATGATGGATGGGTAGGAATGGGGTGAACGGTCTGACAAATGTATGTGGACAGGTAAATGAATGAGAGGATGTGTGGGTTAATAGGTGGATGGTTGGGCAGATGAGTGGGTGGATAACCAGATGGAGGGATGTTTGGGTAGATAAAAGTTGGATCTTATTTTGGAAGCAAGGTTGTTCCTAGTAACATTACTTTAAATTTTACTTCTGCTTTAATTTTAATATTATATTGGTTCTGGTAAACAAAGTGTACACAAACATGAAGTTGACAAGGAGAGCTGTATTTGGGGCTGGTTGTGTTCATTTAGTGTTATTGAACTTCATTTTCCAAAAGCACTTTGCTAATACAATTCCTGTAGGCACGAGCAGATACCGTTCTTGCAAACATTGAAAAAACTTTCCCAACATACTTTCTGTGCCCATGAAAGTTCAGAGGCCTGAGTCAGGTTTCACAAACCATCCCTGACTTTCCACCTTCCTTTATACCTGTGAGGATATGGAAAGCAGTATCCTTAATTTCTTCTGCATGCTATGGACCTGGTACACTTTCCTCCATGTGACTAAGGATATTACTTTCTCCTGAGAGACAACTCCACCATGAAATCATAGGCCAGAGCTGCATGGGGATGTGTCTGTTGACATGAAATCACAGGCCAGAGCTGATGGGGATGTGTCTGTTGACATGAAATTATGGGCCAGAGCTGATGGGGATGTGTCTGTTGATATGAAATCACAGGCCAGAGCTGATGGGGATGTGTCTGTTGACATGATTCACTCATCCTTAAAATTATCTCGCAGTGTTTGCTGCCCCCACACTGTCCATCCTCCCTTCTTGTCCAGTTGCCTTCCTGTCACTTGAGTTTAGGCTACAGGATTAGACTGAGAAGAGAAAACCTTCCCTGGAGTATTTAAACAGCTTCCTAACCTGCGTAAGGCCAAGTTCCCTGCAGCCAGTTATTGGTGTCCATTGCAGAAATGTGCTTCTATAACTGAAACTTAACTGCAAAAATTAGTGGCCGACCCAAGATCTCTAAATTTTAGTGATGATTTCTTTTGTAATCACAGAAACCTGAAATTAAATGTTTATGTCTACTTCTGATTATACTTAGCTTATTATGATATGTTCTAATATATTATCATATCCTGATTATTATTCTAACTTGTTAAGTAATTATTCTCTACACACAGTGTTTTATCAGATTTTAAGAAAGCAAATTACCAAGAATTTTGTTATCAACTCGTTGTGATGCTTGCACAGCTGCAGGGAGCAGACTGTTTCCTAGAATCAAGGAAATCTGATGATTTTATGAAAAACAAGCTTTTTTTACCATTAAGAAATTTAACAGTAATTATTGCTAATTTTTAAAAGATTTATTTTAAAATTATGTATATGTATGTGTGTCTCTGCATGCATATGCCCACAAAATGTTGTTGCCCACAGATGTCACAAATTCCCTGGAGCTGGAGTTTACACAATTGTGAGTTGTCCTACATGGGTGCTGGGAACTGAACTCAGGTCTTGTGCAAGAGCTGTACTGCAGCATCATCTCTAAACCACTGATCCATCTCAAAGCTTCAACAGTAAACAGCTATAAAGATTCCAGACATGATTGATTTTGTATTTTAAAGTTTTATAACTTAGATTTTTTTGTCTTTAAATACTTCTTCAATTTCTAGTTGTATAGCAGTCTTGTTACTATTACCCCTAGCCTGCTTTATAGACTGAATAAGGTATGAAAAATTCTACACTGACTTTAGTCAGTCTTTCTATAAAACATTTAAATTTATTTTCCTTTTTTAAGCCTGTCACTCTGGGTATAAATATTATCACTGACAAACTTAAGGCATAAGAGGAAAAATAAGGAGTCTGCCTCTTGATATTGGCTACCTTCCCAGTTGAGATTAGTTTCCCATTCAGATGTGAATTATATTGAGAACAGATGGAGAGCCAGTAATAGGTCTGCTACTGTATCTGTTATCATATAAAACCTGATGGAATCATATAATTTTAATTTGAAGATCTTGAAAAGTAGCTGAGCCCTAATCACGGTTCCAATACCTCTGTTGTTACATGGGAGTCACATAAAGTTTAAAGATAAATATAAGGAACATAAAGGCTTGGAAGATCACTAAGGTAATATGACATGAAAGATAAAGATGAGAAATATATCGCTGAAGAACTTTTTTATTATTGTCATATGTAAATCATTGTAAATTATTACACAGAAATCAATTTTATATGGGGTAAAACTTCTGTTTTAGAAGACTGTTGCCATCATCCTATATAGATGTAAATGTATCGAGCAAATTGAATATTTTAGAAGGTTAAGACATAAAATGCAATTGCAAACTACATTCTCCTCATTTTTCCATGGTCAGCTTTGGATCTGTGGCTATCAACTAATGTCTGATAAAAGCTATATATTTTTAGGGCTGGAGAGATGGCTCAGTGGTTAAGAGCATTGCCTGCTCTTCCAAAGGTCCTGAGTTCAATTCCCAGCAACCACATGATGGCTCATAACCATCTGTAATAAGGTCTGGTGCCCTCTTCTGGCCTGTAGACAGAATATTGTATACATAATAAATAAATATTTTTTTTAAAAAGCTATATATTTTTAATAAATCAAAATTTCCTTTCCAAACCACTCTCCAGTAGTCGTACTCAGACAATGCAGATCACCAGGTGTTAAGGCCAAATGAGGTTTATTGACATAACAGTGTTTCCTATTCAATCATTGTGTTTGTTCTAAAGTGGCCTTTAGAATAAATACATCCATTCTAATCAAATGGCTTCACTCTTCAGACAAAAAAAAAAACACAAATGCCAGTGTCCTCAACTGCTGCCAAGAACCACCAGCTATGTATTTCATGATTCAGTAGATTTATTTTCTGACTTACATGCCTGCCTGTGACAACTTGACTTCCAGTACTTCTCAGTGGAAGGTGTCTCAACTCTTGTTTGATATCAACCTGACCTAAAAGTTGCTTGGCTAAAGGGAAATAAGTGGGTTACTTATTTTTCTCATTGTTGTCACAAAAACCATGGCCAAAGCAGTTGAAGAGGAAGAGAGATTCATTTGCATCACAGTAGTCAAATGCTACAAAAGGAAACCAGTGGGTCATGATGATGCAGAAGCCAGGGACTCACAAAAATGCCAAACTAAGTGATGGTGGAGAACTGGATCCTAAATGGAATGGTTATCTCAAACCTCTGAGATTAAGAAAACATTGCAGAAGACAGCCGGGAAGTTTGTAAGAACTAAGACTGTGGACAACAGCAGCAACAACAACAAACATTTTGGGACATGACAGCAAATGTGTCCTGCCCAACACCTTCTCAGGTCTGGGCTTGTTAACATTCATCACAGACGGGATGGGCCCCATAGACCTACTCCTACCTGAGGGACAATTGGCTGTTAATGATTGCTCAGGAATGGGTGCCATTTTCTTCAGTGGTGAAGCCCCTGACAAATTGCCCTTGTCCTAGTAAATGACCTCCCACCCACACTTGGGCAAGAAACTCTAACTTGACTCAGTAATTTACATATTACAGAAGACATGAAAGTAGGGGGGGGGATGGTGATTTCAGCAAGAGAGGGAGAGGTATGAGAAAGGGCAATGGATATAATGGATGAAACTTTCACACAAAAAAAGAAGAAAGAAAGGAAAAGGGGATGGATGAAGGGAGGAAGGAAGGGAGTGAGAAAGGAAGAACGTGAGGGAGGGAGGAAGGGAGGAAAAAAAAGGGAGGGAGGAAGGAAGAATGGAAGGAAAACAACTAGTGGGCAGAGGCAAGAAGACCAAAGCATCATGGGCACTGCCCTGTGTGTAAAGGGCATGAACCAGCTGCTGATGAAGCCAGAGGGGCCATCCTGGACATCATTTGCAGAGAAGATGGATAAAGGCAGCTGATGGAGCCAGGAGGACCAGCCAGAGCCTATGTGTCAGGGAGGCAGATACTTAGACCTATTTATTTAAGAAGCATCCCAGAGATTCTCCCTCCAGTCACCCAGATCTCAAACATGCCTGCCTTTCTCTGGATGAGACTTAACACCCTCAGGACATCAAACAACTTACTCCATTATTGTACCTTCTCCTGGCTCTTAGAGTTAAGAATATATTATGTTCTAATGTGAGAAGAGCCACCCAACAATCTGTTTGCTGCCTAACTACCTGGCTGACATATCTGATTTTTTTTTTATTTTTTCTGTCTTTTATTCTTGTTTTAGTCATATGTCTCCATACTCATAATCTTTGTTCCCTAGTTTCCGAGGTACTAAGAAGATATATATATATATATATATCTTGTGTGTGTGTGTGTTTTGCTACAGCTGAATCTCTCAGTCTTTCTTAAGATTTTCTGCTTTCTTCTCTTTTCCTTATCGAATTACCATTTAAACAGACTATGGCATATCTTCCAGTAACAATTTCAGAGACAAGTTTTTACAAACCTTCAAGAAAAAGTCATTTCCAACTTTTAATTACTCCTGTTCCTTGGAAAAGCAGAAGATGATGAATCTGCCTCCCCATGCAGCGTCGTGATTCCTCTGGCTTGACTGAGAAAGTCCCAGAAGTGATGGCTAAACTTGAAATCAGCAAAATCTCAAACTGGATCTTAGGAACAGCATCTACCTGCATGTACTTAAGAAGGGATTGATTCTGGTATATGTGAGCACGAAACTTGATGGGTGACCTTCAGAAGTGAAAATGGCTTTACTTGACAATTTATTTCCAGAATTTCTAGGATATGCTAGGTTCCCAGAGACTACTGTGAAATGTCATATTTACAACGCATGCAGCTGCAGATGGGAGCAGGGTGAACCACAAGGGGAGAGGCTGATGTGAGGTACATGGGGTTCAAAACCTAGAAGAAACCTGCCTGGTAGAGGAAGCCATGAACAGAAAAATGTCTGGGAAATGAGGAAATCGTGCCAGTTTCCTGATCTGAGATTCTGACAATCAGACCTTTTGGCCAATGAGTAACTCACAGCAGTTGCATTGATCATTAGTTAATGAGATTACTAAAACCGTAAATAAAAGAGGCCAATATTAGAAAAAATAAACAAAACCGCAAGAACAATGCCTAGTGAATGGCAGGTGCCAGAGTCCTCCAAACTTCTGTACTGGAAAGCTAGGAAAGTGCTTACATCCTTTTAAAAGAGAATTTCTGTGGTCTCTTTCATGAAGCTTAACAGTTTGGAATAGTTCAAAATATATGTTCAGACCTTGGTGATTTCTTCCATGATTCTTATTCAAGCAGATAACAGCAAGGTCTAAGATTATGTACTTTCATAAAGACAGATAGGCAGCAATCTTAACTACAGGTAATGGAGTGTGCTTCTATTACATTAGATAAGAACAGCCAGGAAACTGGGACATCTGACAACAGGGGTGTGTAACTGACTCAAGGCCCCAGAGTCTGAACTCTGAAATCAACAATAGCTCATGCCAAGATCTCCCTTCCAGTAACCTGTCAGAGCTTTCCTGAGCCCAGAAGAAACCATGGAAGGCTGATTCTATACGATGTGTGGTGTCCTCGATGGCATCTCTAACTGCACTGCAGTGCAAGATGCTCCCATGAAAACCTGTTTCTTTCTTATCCATGAACCAGATTCACACTGACTGCTCCCCGTGTTTCCTCCCCTTTAGCCCTCAGGCACGAAACCTGATGAATCCATTGGATGTAGGCTGTTTGCCTCTCAGAAGACCTCATAACAGCAGAACAGTTAATACTCCTGCTTTTAAAATACAGGCAGTGGGCTGGTCTTTGGCAGTCCACCTCGTTTATTTTGCTTTTTAAATAAATTATCAAGTGAATCGACCTTAACTTCTGAATTCAGACAAGAAACAAAACAGCACCAATGTGGCCTAATAATTTATTTTCTATGCTATGGATATGACTTTTCCCGTTCTAAATGTGGGACATTTGAAGTTTTTAATCATTAAATTAGAGAATCTTAGAACCAATTACTTCAGGCAATACAAAACCACAGTCTGATTTTCACTATGATGAAGTCATTTTAACATCTCACTGGCTCCTATATTCCTTAAAGTCATGAAAAAATTTCCAGTAATTGCTGAGTTCATTTATACAACAAAGCTAAGTTCTGAATTTAAAGAATTCTTCCCAATCACCCATGACCTTCTGAAACCACGTGGGTTCCCTGTGCCCATCCCTTGGCCCTCCAGACATTCACTGCCCTTCTGCCAAGTTGTGGTTCTTTGAATGTGGGACCAGAAGATACACATGGTCACTGTGTGTTGTTGTCACAGCATCTCAGCAATAAGGATGCTCTGGGCCTCCTGCATCCAGGTCCCTCACTTATCCACTTGGTGTTTGTGTGGAAAGGATGAAAGAGAGCTGTTGGGAAATGCTGGGAGTTTATCAGTTCCTGTGGGATCATGGCTACAGGCTTGACCTCTTCCATTTTACTTTCCTTAAGTACCACAGAACCGAAATCACTTATATACAGGTCAAGATTTACACCAGTGGTCATAAAACAATACACTCCCTGCTTCACGGGGAAGAAACAGAACATTCAAACTCAGAATAAAAGAGAGTGTAGGTGGGGAGTAGGAGAGTGAAATCTACCTGAGATGACAAGGTTAGAGTAGGAGTCACCCCTGTGGGGCAGGAGAGGAGACTTGGGGTGAGAGCGGCTGATTTGGTGACATGAGGAGAAATTCAGAAACAACCAGAACAGTTTCAGGGCTGGGAAAACTCAGCTATAGTTCCCTCCAGGAGAGTAAGCTCCCTAGACACAGATAGGCAATCCCGGAAAGCCAAAGGAAAAGATCAGGGCAGACCACAAGCATTTCTAAAATTAGCATCTCGAGATGCAAAAGAAGAGGATGTCCAAAGTCCTGAGAATCCCAGCAGCTTTCCTGAACCCCATAAACATCCATGTTCTTGCTACCCGGTATGACCTGATTAGTAAACCAGGCTGTCACTAGAGACATTTATTGGTCAGTGAAGATAGTGAAGAGTGGTGGTTCAGGTGTGAAAACAGCCTACAGCATTTGCCTTTGTCGATATCACCCTGACTCAACCAACAGCCCCTAAAAATGTGTCGTTACCCAAGATAAATAGTTCTCTGCAATTAAAAACAAACCAATCCTACGTCAGTATAGAATTAAGAACACAAAAGTGAGAGGTCATAACACCAGTCTCTGACTGTACATACTCAGCCACATATGTTTTAAAATAGATTTATTTATTTTATATGTTAATGTTTTTCCTACATGTAAATAACTTCCTGACATGAATGCAATATCCTTAGACACCAGAAGATGGCAGCAGATTCCTGAGAATGGGATTTACACACACCTGTAAACTGCGCTCTGGGTGTTGGGTATCCCAGACTCTCTGTGCTCCTAATTCCCAACTTTCCAGCTCCTTTAGTCAAATGCGTTAAAGCACAGACAAAAGGTTTCCATCTCAGTAATTTAACTAATAACAATGTCAGTAATGTTACCTAAAACGTGTTCCTTCAAACACTAAATACAAACAAATCAACATGCTATCGATCCCATGGAGGTAGCAGATGTTGCGGGTGCCATGCTGCCATAGGTAGCTTTCTTTTAACTTGCACATACCTAGAGTCAGTCACTTGGGAAGAGGGCACCACCACTGAAGAATTGCCTTCATCACACATTTTCTTCGTTGACGATTGTTGAATGAGGGCCCAGGTGGACAGCTGCATCCCTAGGGATATTGTCTTGAGCTATGTGAAAAACCAAACTGAGAAAGCTGTAGAAAGCAAGCCAGAAAATACAATTCCTTCATGGTTTCTCCCTCAGTTTCCGTCTCTGGATTCCAGCCTTGACTTGAATTCCTGCCTCCTGAGGGGATGATTTGTAACCTATAATCAGATAGAACCCTTATCCTTACAACTTGCTTTTGGCCAGAATGTTTATTCATAGCAGGAGAAAATAAACTAAGATTAATGGCTAAAAATAAATGATATACATAAATATCTAGTATCTTTTATCTATAACCCTTAAAATATCCTGAAAATGGCCATTCCTTCACTAACTATCAACATTACCCCTGGGGATTAATCTCTTGATATTATGTTCATCAAAAGAACTGGAGTCCCTTAGAAGAGTGTCTGCTTCTGACTGGGAAGGTCAGGAGCATCTAAAGATTCCCAGGCACTTTTTCTTAAAAGCAAATTCCCCAAACATGTGATGTAGTGTCAACAAAAGAGAAAGGTACTTGATTGAACCGGACAGTACCAAAAACTACACTGTGGCAATTTGAAAGTTAAATGATAAATGTAGTTAATATGAAAAACAATATCTGTATTATTTTTCATTCGATCTGTAAAGTCCTGTAGTCTACAAGAACTCGGGGTAACAGTGAGCAGAGACAGACAGAGACTGAGTGATGCAGAAATGAAGCGAATCTGTATTAGTCTTACCTGCCCACTTTGACCCGTTTACCTCATACACCTTGGAGGCTCTTGTGCCTTACTTGATCTCTATGTTGTTCACAGCTGACAGGCAGTCAGTTTTTATTTTTTTAATTTCTTATTTATTTATTTATTAAAGATTTCTGTCTCTTCCCCGCCACCGCTTCCCATATCCCTTCCCCTCCCCCAATCAACTCCCCCTCTCTCATCAGCCCGAAGAGCAGACCGGGTTCCCTGCCCTGTAGGAAGTCCAAGGACCACCCACCTCCTTCTAGGTCTAGTAAGGTGAGCATCCAAACAGCCTAGGCTCCCACAAAGCCAGTATGTGCAATAGGATCAAAACCTAGTGCCATTGTTCTTGACTTCTCAGCAGTCCTCATTGTCCGCTATGTTCAGCAAGTCCGGTTTTATCCCATGCTTTTTCAGACCCAGGCCAGCTGGCCTTGGTGAGTTCCCGAAAGAACATCCCCATTGTCTCAGTGTGTGGGTTCACCCCTCGCGGTCCTGAGTTCCTTGCTCGTGCTATCTCTCCTTCTGTTCCTGATTTGGACCTTGGGGTTGTAGTCCAGTGCTCCAATGTGGAACTCTGTCTCTGTCTCCTTTCATTGCCTGATGAAGGTTAATATTCAGGAGGATGCCTATATGTTTTTATTTGGGTTCACCTTCTTATTTAGCTTCTCTAGGATCACGAATTATAGGCTCAATGTCCTTTATTTATGGCTAGAAACCATATATGAGTGAGTACATCCCATGTTCATCTTTTTGGGTCTGGCTTACCTCACTCAGGATAGTGTTTTCTATTTCCGTCCATTTGCATGCAAAATTCAAGAAGCTATTGTTTTTTACTGCTGAGTAGTACTCTAATATGTATATATTCCACACATTCTTCATCCATTCTTTCATTGAAGGGCATCTAGGTTGTTTCCAGGTTCTGGCTATTACAAACAATGCTGCTATGAACATAGTTGAGCATATACTTTGTTGCATCTCTTGGGTATATTCCCAAGAGTGGTATTGCTGGGTCCAGGGGTAGGTTGATCCCGAATTTCCTGAGAAACCGCCACACTGCTTTCCAGAGTGGTTGCACAAGTTTGCATTCCCACCAGCAATGGATGAGTGTATCCCTTTCTCCACAACCTCTCCAGCAAAGGCTATCATTCGTGTTTTTTTATTTTAGCCATTCTGACAGGTGTAAGATGGTATCTTAAAGTTGTCTTGATTTGCATTTCCCTGATTACTAAGGACATTGATCATGACCTTAAGTGTCTTTTGGCCATTTGAACTTGTTCTGTTGAAAATTCTCTGTTCAGCTCATTGCCCCATTTTATAATTGGGTTGATTAGCTTTTTACGGTCTAGTTTCTTGAGTTCTTTATATATTTTGGAGATCAGACCTTTGTCAGTTGCGGGGTTGGTGAAGATCTTCTCCCAGTCAGTGGGTTGCCTTTTTGTCTTAGTGACAATATCCTTTGCTTTACAGAAGCTTCTACAGATTGACATCCAGTTTTGCCAGCACAATTTGTTGAAGATGCTCCCTTTTTTCCATTGTATACTTTTAGCTCCTTTATCGAAAATCAGGTGTTCATAGGTTTGTGGGTTAGAGTCCAGTCAGTTTTTATATGCCTGTGTTTTTTCTGTCTTGTCCTGGTGATTATTTTGGCTGTAAGTAATTAATCAGACATAATGGAACTTGATTAGTCTTATGTGAGCACCGAGCTTTTTAGTAATGGAAGAGGTGCATTGGTGGATATATTAGCCCTTCTTTCTCTGGATCAATGAATCCCAGTCTAAGTAGTGAGTAAGGCCTCCAAAAGCCAAGAAAATTAGCAGGTTGTTGCTCATTTCTTGCAGCAGCTGATGAGTGAGGCAGGTGCATGTGTTCCCCATTCTCCACCCACATCCTCATCCCTAACAGTGCTGGTTCTGCAGGAGGCAGGCCTTGGTGAGGAACACAAAAACATTTGACTTAGTGATATGTTTTTTTTTCTTTCTATTGAATCTGGGTTAATACACCTTAAGCAAGTTCAACCACTTGTAATTTAGCAATCAGCAGATCCCCCCCAAAAAATCACTTTTCCAATAGTAGCCATGTTTCTTTTTATCTTTAGATTTATTTTATTTCGTGTGTATGAGTTCTTTGCTCACATGCTCATCAGTGTACCACATGTATGCCTTGTGTGGGGAGATCTCAGAAGAGGCAGTCATGATGTGGGAGTGGCATATATCAATCTGTTGATTTCATTGGTTAAATAAACTGCCTTGGCCCTGATAGGTAGGAACATAGGTGGGTGGAGTAATCAGAATAAAATGCCAGGAAAAAGAGGAAGTGAGGTGAGAAAGCATGCACCTCCGCTCAGAGCCAGATGCCTCAGAGAGAGACGCCATGCTCCTGTCTAGCGGGCAGATGGGATAGCTCTGCTCTCTGAGGCAGAGGGATGAAGCTTCGACCCAAGATGGATGTAGGCTAGAATCTTCTCGGTAAGCACACCTTGGGGTGCTTACTCACATGATTAGAAATGGGTTAGTCCAGGTGCGAGAGTTAGCCTAGAAGAGGCTAGGTAGAAATGGACCAAGCAGTGCTTAAAAGAATACAGTGTCCGTGTAATTATTTTGGGTAAAGCTAGCCTTGTGAGTGGCCGGGGTGTTGGGGACACAGCCCCACCGCCCCTTATTTCAACAGATGGCTGCCCAACATGGGGCTAACTGAATCCACAAAAAGCCTGAGAAAGCTTGGGAAAGAATGGAGTGAAGCATGGTTTCTTGGTAGCAGCAGTTTCTCAGTTCTACTCTGCTTGCTAGAGGCAAGGAAGCGCTCTCATCTAAGAAAGGCTTCCTGACTCAGCTTTAGCTGCAAAGCCTTGCAGCTCTTTTAAGAGGTCCTGCCACGAAACACTTAAACGGTGTTGATGAAAAGCTTAACGCATGCTTTTCGGTTTTCAGCTGTAGCAGGGAAAAAGCTGCACCATAAAAAATGCCGGCTTTCTAAGCTGTCCTGCCAGGGCAAACTCTGACTCTTTTACGCGGGCGGGTCATGCGGTTTGCAAGCCCAGGCTGTGGAAGCTCGCTTGCTGGCAATGACCTTGAAACACTGTAGAGTTGTGGCACTGAAGGCGGCTCTGGCCGGTACCTCAGCCACAAGGTTGGAATGGCAGAAAGCTAAGGAATGGACTGGATCTAGCTGGCAAAGCCAAGGCTTTAATCCTACCCATATTGCTCAGTAATTTAAAGGCTCGTGTCGTCAGAAAAAGAGAGATATACAGTAAAGAGAGATTCAAAGACAAAGAAAATTTCTAAATGATTTACTGTGTGTTAAAAATATATGCAAACTAAGTTCTTAAAAGTAAAAAAAAGGAAGAAAGAAAGTAGTTGGGTGTGGTAGTACACACCTTTAATCCCAACACTTGGGAGGCAGAGGGAGATTGACCTCTGTGACTTCAAGGTGTGGTAGCATACACCTTTAATCCCAATGCCTGTGAAGCAGAGACAGGCAGATCTCTGAGAGTTCAAGGACAGCCTGGTCTACAGAGTTATTCCAGGACAAAGATACAGAGAATATAAAATAAAAGTAAAAATAAATAAAATAGAGGTTAAAATAAAGCATACAAAGATGGAAAATACACAGAGAATCTTGATACTGTATGCTATTATGCTCTCTTTGAATTGTTTGAATGCTTAGGAAGGAGCAAAAGCTACTAAAAGATATTTGTTTATAAATGCTGCTGAACTAATTCAACATAGATATTTTGGAAATGCCTTGACTTTGCAATTTGGATCTAAGGACATGATACTTTGGAAAGGAGTTTCTTTTTTTGTTTTCACAGAGGATGAGACCCTATTCATTTCTTGTATTCCGATATGGTATGATAGACCACGCCCTCCTGAACGGTTGCTGTAAAACATCTTCAGAAAATTGCTTCGCTCAACTGCCAACTGAGATGAAACTAGCACACAGGTTATACCATGAAAGACCTAATTAATGACGCCCCCATTCAGCAGGAAGCAGTTCAGAGAGAAAAAACTGTGCCCATGTTCCCAAATATGGTTTATAAATGTTCCTTTACATTTAAAGGGGGATATGATATAGATATGAATAATTTGCATTAGTATAGATTTTGCTTTATTGATAGAGATTTAAGGTCAATTTTGTTATATGTATATGTATTTCTGATCTTGATTAAGGTATTGTGGTTGTGTAGTTTATGTAAAAATGTAATGTATATAGGCTGTTAATAATCATCTATAATAGTCAAGTTTGTAGTCATGTTAGTTAGATTTTCTAGATGTGCATGGATATATTTCAGATAGGCATTCTTCATATCTTTCAAAGGCTAGAGAATATGGCATTTTAAATGTTTTAATAACTTAGGATTTTCATGACAATGAGACACTCTGCTCCTGGCATCACCAATCTACTTCAGGAAGAATATGGGCATCGAAGAGGATCCTTATGGAGTTTGATAGCCATTTGGGAAAGAAAACTGCTCTTGCCTGGACTATTGCATAAACTGGAAACAGAGAACCCGCAGAAAGAGGACTACTGAACTTGCCTAAAGGTGAGATGATGTTTCGGGGTTCCTGATTCACGAAAGAGTCTGCAAGACATTCTTCAGGACAAACAGATAGTGACTGCCTTTGAAATTTCCTGTTTTGTGGAAATGTCTGCTGGAAACTATGGGCCTGTAGGCCAAAGATGGATGTCCCAACGGTACAGAGGAACTTTGGGTGACTGTCCAGGCAGCGAGATGTCTCTGTCATATCTAGAGTTTGAAAGTTGCTTTTTTTCTTGTTTGCTTAGGTAATATTGTATCTTTCTGGAGTCTTTGATGGAGTTAAGAATAGTTAGTTATAGTTATTCTTTTCCTTAGTTATGATAAAGATCATTGTAATTTTTACTAGATAACTTATATGTAATTTTGCTATGTTAAAGTTAAAAAGCCTTTCCTTTTTGTTTAAACAGAAAAAGGGGAAGTGATGTGGGAGTGTCATATATCAATCTGTTGATTTCATTGGTTAAATAAACTGCCTTGGCCCTGATAGGTAGGAACATAGGTGGGTGGAGTAATCAGAATAAAATGCCGGGAAAAAGAGGAAGTGAGGTGAGAAAGCATGCAGCTCCGCTCAGAGCCAGACGCCTCAGAGAGAGACGCCATGCTCCTGTCTAGTGGGCAGACGGGATAGCTCTGCTCTCTGAGGCAGAGGGATGAAGCTCCGACCCAAGATGGATGTAGGCTAGAATCTTCCCGGTAAGCGCACCTTGGGGTGCTACTCACATGATTAGAAATGGGTTAGTCCAGGTGCGAGAGTTAGCCTAGAAGAGGCTAGGTAGAAATGGACCAAGCAGTGCTTAAAAGAATACAGTGTCCGTGTAATTATTTTGGGTAAAGCTAGCCGCATGGGTGGCCGGGGTGTTGGGGACACAGCCCCGCCGCTCTTATTTCAACACAGTCACATCCCCTGAACTACAGTTATAGTCAGTGGTGGGCCAGCATGTGTGTGCTGAGAATCAAAACCTATTCTTCTTCAGAAACAAGTGTTCTAAAGTGCCAAGCCGTCTCTCCAACCCTGTAACTGTATATCTTATAAATGGTTCCGATAATAAGGGAAAGTGAAAGAAGAGGAAACAATGCAAATGAATAAAAAAGTCATAGAATTAGGAAATAATCTTGATGTAAACCATGTGCTGTTGGCATTAACTGTCACAACTATCTACTGAACTGTTGATAGAGGACAGGGATGTGACACTACCACTTTTTACCTCTGGTCTCCACATAGGCGTGAGTGGCTATCCTTCTGTATACCGCCAACCCCACAAGACACACAATGAATAAAATCTGTGGGTACAGGCCAGTGGTAGATGCTTTTAGTATCTTCTTAGTTGAGTATTCATTGTATTTTGAGTATAAAATTTACCATGAATGAAAACATTTCCAAACTTTTCAGGAGGAAAACCTTAGTTAACATCCCTGCATTCTCCTACACTTGACCCTGGATAACAGTGAGCACCTTCCAACATTGGACTCTGCCTGGAAAGCCCTGTTTTCTCCGAGGAAGGCCTGTCTTTCAGATGCATCCACAGAATGGGGTGGAGGAGGATTATCATGTAAAAGAGCCACATTGGGAGATGCAGGACAAAGGACAGTGAAGCCTGAAGCCTGAGTATGTAGTGTCTGCGTAGAGTGAACAGTGCATGTCTCACTGGAAAACTGCCTGGGAAGTTTGGGTTGTATGGAATGTAAAGTGTGAAGTTGCTTGGTACTTGGCACTGCTATCAGTGTGAAGAAGGGATATGGTGTGAGAGGTAGGTAAAGGGTAGTAGGCACTCTACTTTGATGCCAACTTCTTTACTGCTAAGGGCAGCATTTTGATTTTGGGTCCAAGTCTCATTGAACCCAGGCTGCTTCGAACTACTCTGTTAAAGATAGAGGCAGTGATTAAATACATTTGCAGCTCTGTGCACAGTGAGCAGTGAGGAGTCTTTCATCTGGAGCTGAGATGCACAGTTATAAGTTCTCAAGCTGGGAAACAGGTTTAGAGAACTATGGAGTCAGAGCTGTTAGAATCCAGATACTATGGACAGAAGAGGTGAGAAATGAGCTATGCTACAGATGCTTCTTAGTTGGGGTTCTCTAGAGGGACAAACTGACGGGGGACCCCTTAAAAGAGGGCTTATTAGGTTGGCTCACAGATGCAGTCCGGGTAGTTCCCCAGTGACTCACACAGGAGGATGGAGGCATCAGCACTCCCGGTCCATTTGTTGATGGTCTGGAGGATTCCTGGGTAGTCACTTGTCTTTGGTCTTCCTTTGAAGGTTTCAGACATTGAGTTTCAATAAGAGTCATCGTAGCAATAGGGTAGATGACTCCTTAGCAAGACATAAACAGGGGAGGTGAACTTGCCAGCATGATGGGGAGGCAATGGAAAAGAAAGCAGGCAATGCTCAGAGCTTTCACTTGACCCTCCTATTATATGGGTGACACCAGACAGAGCTATTACATTTAGAGTGGGTCTTCTCACTTCATATACCAAAAATCTCTTAGTCAATTTCAAACCCAGTCTACTTGACAATCAAGATCAACCATCACAGCCACAAATGGAGTATTTTAAACTCCTGACACTTACGTTTAGTATGAGTTTTAGTAACGTAAATGTGAAATAGAGAACCTGAAATTCACAGGGGAGGGCTTGTAGTGTGATTGTCAATGATTTAAACACAAAGTCAAGAAAAGCAGAAAGGTAGACTAATAGATACTTCTGTATAAAACTGTAGTACAGAAAGGAGGCAGGGAATGATGAACACCATCTTGCATGAAGATTAGGAAGACAGAAGAGAAACACTGAATAGACTGTCATAATTGATGGTGATCTGTTCTCATTTTGTGCTAATGTATTAAACAAAATAAATCAAGGTCCTTAGAAAATCAAAGATACAAATGAAGGCACTGGTGTGCTCTGGGTCCCCAAAAGTCACAGTATTTTAATTAATTTTATTAAATGAATAATTTGTCTCAAAATAAAAAGCAATTAACCCAGGTTAATTATGATTATATTTTTATAGCCTTATAAACTATTAGAACGCAAACCAATTCTTAACCTGGAAATGTGTGGTTAAACAAATTTCCTGATTCCTAGGTTTCTCCTGAACCAATTAAAACTCAGGAAATGACTGTGATGCATGCCTGCCCTCCATTTTCTGCTTCACTGAAATAAACGATATTAAAAAATTATCTCTGCTTTTTATCTCTGTTGGAATGCAATTAATATAAACTCTCTAAATAGTAACTTAGCTTTTCCCCAAATCAATTAAATTGTCATGGTCTACCAGCATGTACCCACAAAACACACACACACACACACACACACACACATTTCACATGCACATACATTCTACACATACACACACACCTTTTTAATAAAAATTACATTAATTTTCAGTGCCATGCTCAGTTCAAATAATCTTCAATCTAGTTCTATAACTATCCACACAATTTGTGTTTAGGATGATAAGTAACTGCACTTTTCAATGAAGAAAAGTAGTTTGTCTTGTGAAAATAATTTGTTACTGGGCAAAATTTAAGTAAAGTTCATAAATTGTACATCTTCTCATGCCTTCTTTACAAACCTTTTACATGTTAAAAAGGAAAAAATGTAATAGTGTTAAATCTATGAATTATGGGGAGAACAAGGAAAAATAGGAGGGAAGATCTTGGAGTCTGAAGCTGAGATGAGACAGATACCTAGTGTCACAGCAGGAGCCTGCAGGAGAGTCAGTTGTAAAGAAGAATTCTGTAGACACTTGAGGAGTTGAGATATCATATCATTGGCTCATTTGAAGGTGGGTTGAAAGAAGAGGAAACGGCAAGTCTGAAAAATACTGGCCATGGAATCTTGTTTCCTTAAGTCAGACAGACAGCTGACCTTCGGCTTCAGTTCCATCAACAAGTCAGAGACATTTTATCTGGGTAAAGTTAAACATTAGACCTCCTTATGGTATCCTAAAGAATATACTCACCAGGTACTGGGGAGACTGCTCTTGGAGAGGATCCAGGTTCTCTGCACCCACTGTGTGACATACAGCTGATTTTCCTTCCCGTCCTAGATGATCTGATGCTCTCCTCTGACCTCTGTGACCACTAAGCATGTCTGTGGTTCACAAATATACATAGAAACAAAATGTGTATTCATATAAAATGAGAAAAAAAACACTAAGAAGTTAGAATTAGCAGTGTGTCCAAAGCTTGTATTACATTTTATTCTAAAACTTTACTATTAGAGTCATTGCTCCAGGCAGCAAACTAAATTTAAACAGAAAAGGGCATTATAGAAAAATAAATAGATAAATAAATAAATAAGGAATTTGGGGTGTCACTTCGCTCGATGTTGTAAGTTGATGCCAATAAGCAGTAAAAGTGGGGTGTTTGGCGTAGAGAGGTCGCAGGGATCTGTGATTATTGATTGCCTCCTCAGCGTTCTGGTTCACTAGGTGAGGAGAGTTCTCAGAGGGTCAATCCTGGTTATGAATGACTGGTTAGTTACTGATGTTGAATTCAGAAGTCACACCACTGAGAAAAACGAGAAATTGTCTGAGAGCCAGTCACAGGACTTCTGGAAACCAAGGTGTGGCCTGAGGGTGGAATGATGCTCAAGTTTATTTTATAGCGGGTGACCTCTCCTATAGTGAGCATCTGGAGATGTAAATGAATTCCACATCAAACGTAGGGATTAATGAATATTTCAAGAAACATAAATGAAATTTTTATAGTTTTAATAACTATCATCACCTGCTTTAATTTGAAATATGTTTTCTGGATAATCCTTTTTCATTAGAGTCTCGATGTAAGGGAGGCCTCTGGAGAAAAATTTTTATGAAAGAATAATCCACTTCAAATAATTTTATGTAAGACAATCACCACATGAATCTCACAGTCTTCTAATTCCCTTAGAAATTATAACTGTCTTTTATCCAGGCAAGACTATAATCAGCAATCTACTTGCTTTGTATTGATTTTAAAACACCATTTTGAATCATTTGAAGACTTGGACTTTCTTTCCTTGTGAGATTTGAGAAGCATGGGATGTACTATTCTGCCTAATGAGAACAAGTTATGTTATTATTAGGCAATATTTGAAAATGTGAAATAACTCAGGCTTGAAATTAGTGAACTAAACATAAATAACATTTTATATACTGTTTGCAATTAAGCTACTCACTCACCAAAGGAGTGCTGTTAAACAGAACACTTACTTAAAAGTCATAGTTATTTTTATAGCTCCATTTAAAATAAAGATTGTGTGTGTGCATGCATGTGTGTGTGTGTGCGTGCATGCATGTGTGTGTGTGTGTGTGTGTATGTGTAAATGCAGGCACCTGTGGAAGCCAGAAGGCAGTATCCAATCTCCTTTAGTTAGAAATACAGAGACAACTGTGTGTTCCTCAGTTGGGTGATGGGAAGTGAATCTTGGTCTCTTAGAAGAACAGTGCATGATCTTAAGTGCTGATCCATTCATACAACCCAATGGCTTACTTACTGACCAATGAACAATGGATACCCATGCTCAGACCTGTGGGGATACACACAGGAGAATCCCTGTGGGCCCCCATACTCAGACCTGAGGGGATACACACAGGAGAATCCCTGTGTCCTTGCACTTCATAACCTCTCAAGTACTCTTGCAAATGGAACAAAAGAAGGAAGATACAGAGAGAGAGCGAGAGAAGAAAAAACATCTTTAAGATACAGTTTTAAGCTTGAGAAGGCAAAAAAAGCTACCTTTATTGTTTTGAATCTCACTGGTTATGACACATGACAACAGAATTTAACTCTTGTAATTCCAATGAAATTCCGGTCTTTATATTTAAACATGAATAGCAATGCCACTTTATAAGAGAGAGCAGGGTAGCGGATGTGCAAAAATAACTTTCAGAGTTAGTCAGTGTGATCAGTAATCTTGGTTAACAACTAGACATACCTGGGAAGAGGGAACTTCAACTGAGAAATTGCCCTTATGATATCAGCTGATAGGCATGTTTGTATGACATTTCTTGATTGTTAATTGATGAAGGAGGATCCCCCACTGTGGACAGTGCCATCCATGGGCAGGTGTGCGTGGACTGTAAAGGGGGGTAGCTGAACAAGACACTAAACAGCACTCCTCCGTGGCCTCTGCCTGACTTTGCTCCATTATGGACTGTACTCTGTAAGCTAAGCAAACTCTTTCCTCCACACATAGATTTTGATCATGGTTTTTTCACAGCTACAGTGAAGTGAACTAGGACAGCCAACAGTGTCGTTCACACAATATTTAGTGCTACATAAGGCAAATATTCTTCACTTTGAAGTCTAATGTAAGACAGGAAATAATGTTTTCACACCAGGCTCTGCACATTGTAGGGCATTAACACTAAAACCCTCAGACATTTACCATGAAGCTGATCAGGACTTTGAGTGGGAAGGGTTAGAACCTGCAGTATATGAAGTAATGTGTAAGAGCCCCTATTTATACTCATTGTGTCTGTCATATCTGCATCATAGGAAGAACATGCTTATCTTTACACACATAAAAGGTCTTTGTATTTATTTTACCTCCAATCCGCAATGTCTCCTGAAGACTCCCATAAATGCTTACACCTCAGCTATATAGAATGTGATGAAATTTTAGTGAGTGGGGCCTTTTGCAGGAAGTAGGTAATTTGACTTTAAAATGATGTTTTCTTCCTGTCATTTTTTTTAACTCTTATTTGCTCCCTAAACACCTCAAGTGAGTAGTCTCTTCTTCAGCCTCTCTCAGTCATGATATTTGGACCCTCAGGCCCAGTGCATGGGAACCATCTTATTCTGCATTAAGATCTCTAAAGCTGGGAGCTAAAATAAATTTTTCCCGCAACTGGAAAAATGACTCTGTGTATAAGAGTCTTCTGCTCTTGCAGAAGACCTGGGGTGGTTCTGGGAACCTCCATGGTGACTCATAACTGTCTCTAACTCCAATTCTAGAACACCCAATGCCCTCTTTCTTTTATAATTTATTTTCGACATTTATTTCTTTTATTTTATGTAAATCAATGTTCTGCTTGTCTGTGGACCATGTGTGTTTTTTGGAGGATAGAAGAGGACTTCAGTTTCCCTAAATTACTCATTCACTGTTTTGACAAAAGTCTTTCTCTAAAGGCCTGGGGCCTTTTGCCTCAGCGTGGGTTAACTAAGACTCCTCATACTAATGAAAGCTATTGCTGCAAATGTTTTGGTCCTCATTTAATCTTTAAACAACTCTGTAACTGTGATTTACTGTCACTATTTCCCTTAAAAGTATAGTAATCAGCAGGCTTAGTGATTTACAATTTATTTAGATTTACAATAATCTGTCCTGTTCTCCTCTCACTTAAGTGGGAGAAGAGAACAACTCCAGCGAAATCAGCAGGAGCAATTTCTCACTTCACTCCTGGACACAATTTCTCACTTCACTCCTGGACACAATTTCTCACTTCATTCCTACAATTTCTCACTTCACTCCTGGACACAATTTCTCACTTCACTCCTGGACACAATTTCATTTGCTTGGAAAGCCTGAGACTATCCATTCTGAACACACGATTATGAAATGTGCACGGTTGCCCTTTCTTAGACAGTCTGAGGACTTTAACAAATGAGGGTGCTGGAAGATTCAGGTCAATTTGATAGAAACTTTGGCATACTTTAAAAGAGGGAATCTTTTCTTCCTTTTGAATTATTTTTGAAATTTAAATATAATTATGTCATTTATTCTGTTCATTTCCTGCCTTTAATCTCTCTCATAACTCTCCCCTCTCCAAGTCATGATCTTTTTTTCTTTATTTCATATATATGTGCATGTGAATATATACATTACATATGAATATATACATAATAAATACAACTTGCTTGGCCTATTTCATGTTACTTGTATGTGTACAATTTCAAGGTTGAAAAAATAGTATTGGATAGCTAATTAGGAATAATCTTTGGGGACAACTGTCACCCACTGTCAACATTCTTTAGTTGCCAGTAGGTTTTTGTTTAGGCGTGGGGTACTGTGGTATTTTACCCTTTCATGTTAACAGATGAACTGGTGCTATTCTTGTTCAGGTCTTGTTTAGGAAGCCATATTTTTAAGGTCTGGTTGTATCTTCCCTGTCATTTCAAAGAGACATAACTTCACAGCAAGCTTTTTGATCTCCTAGCTCTTAAAATACTTTCTCTCTCTCTTCTGCGATGTTTCCTGACACAGAGGTGAAAGGGGTGTACTTTATATACACCAATTAGGGTTGTGCACCTTGCAATCATTTGTTTTTTGTATCTTGATCAGTTGCAGTTTTCTCTAACGGTCCTGTGCATTGCACAGAAAAGTTTATTTGATGTGGAGGGGGTGAGAACTACTACACTTTCTTCTGTGTATAAGAAAATATTTGGAATGCAGTCAGTAATTATTTTGGTTTGAAAAATGGTTTTTGTAGATTTTTCTCTAAGATCCATGACTTCATTAACCCTGGGGAGTTGTCTAGGTTTCCAGTACCAGGCACTATTTCCCTCCTGTTGAGTGGACCTTAAGCACAGTTACACACTCTTGTTCACCAAGATATAAATGCCACCCTTACAACTCTCAAGTGGGGCATTGCTGTGGTTTATAGGCATCACAATTGGGTGTGATTATTGATTTCACTCCTTCATTAATGGCTTGCATAGCCCCTTTCTGGTACCCCAATAGCTAGTCCTTGACAAATGATTGATATAGGAGGACTCACCCACTTGAGAGTGGTGCCACTCATGGGTAGGTGGCATTAGATGGTATATAATATCAGGCTTAGCAAACCATGGCTCGTAAGTCAGTAAGCAGCATCCTTCCAGGATCTGTTTCCGTTCCTGCCTCCAGGTTCATGGCTTGAGTTTCTTCCATGATTTCCCTTTAAGAAGGACTATTAGCTATAAGATCAAACAGCCCCTTTCCTTTCCGTGTTGTTTTTGGTCACTGTGTTGATCACAACAACAGAAAGCAAAGTAAGCCAGTGAAGAGCATCAGGAGGATTAATTTACTACGTGCATCCATGGTGAAATGCTTTATTTTTAAAAACATTTTTTTTTTACTTTATATGTACGGGTTCTGTGTGTGATACAGGGAACAACCATGTGGGAGTTGGAAATCAAATCTGGGTCTTGTGGAAGAGCATCCAGTGCTCTTAACACCTGATCCATCTCTCCAGCCCCTGTCAGTTATCTTTCTATTTGCCTAGTTCTGGATTGTTCCCTTCTAGAATACAAATTCTTTTTATTGTTTTAGTTAGATGAACAAAAGTTGATACAGGTTTATACAATTAGTACATTTTGTAGTTATCAATTCATGAGAAATGAGTTGAAGCCTGGGTTTCACCAATGTCCTCTGGTGTTCCTGAGTCAGCGCGCACTGTGAGTCAGATCCTTGCCATCCATTCAGTGTTTGTTAGTAACCACGGACTATGTTTAAGGTGTGCAAAAGAGGATCCAAGTATAAATACACATTGAGTTAGAACATTTAGCTAAAGTCACCACTGACTGAGAATGAGGTTGCAGTAGAAGCCATGATGCTGCTGCATGTGGCAGACCCAGGAGTGCCGAGTCTGTGCCCCCTGCAGGAAGATCTTTACATTTCTCGTGTGAAAAAGGGAGTCCAGGGATGGAGGAATATGCGATAGACACATTTTTTAAATTTTCCTACAATTTAATTTATGCAAAGAAATACTACATCTTAAATAATACTCTAGTGGGATGATTAGATATAGTTTTATATAGAAAAAAAGAGGAAAAGCCAAGATAACAAAACTCCTATCCATAGAAAGTTAAAAAAAAATCTCCCTTTTCTGAGTAGGTTGAAGGCAACAATGTATTGATCGACTAGTTATGTGTAATTCCTGCTGCTATAAGGGTCAGAGGGATTTAGACGAAAATCCAACTCACCAAGTCACTGGCTCAAAAAAGTAACACTTGTTGGATATTGTGAATTATTTTGAAAAACAAAAATGTAGTTTTGAAAAATAACAAAAGAAGTTGTTCTTACTTCATAACATAGTTGAATTCACATATCCTTTACCAGAAAACAAAAAACCCGTGACAGTTGAAGATAGAAAAATAGTCTCATTATATACTCTTTCATCATGTATTTTATCTACATCCTATCCTTTCTTACCACTTAATATTATCCTGTCTTTGTTCCCTTTCTCATGGTTTAGACTTTTTCCACACTTGAAACACATTTTTAGGTATATGAATTGACACATTTATACACTTATATGTGTAATGAATGCACTACAAATACTATATAGTTTCCAAATATTCATTATTTTAATTATGAGTATGTATTTCTGTGTGTGCATGTATGTCATATGAATACATATATTCTTAGACACTAGAAGAGCGTATCAGAGCTTCTGGAGCTGGAGTTACAAGTGGTCGTGTTCTATGTGATGTGTGTGGGAACTCTGCAAGAGGAGTCAGTACTGTTAACCAATGAACCATCTCTCTAGCGCCTATATTAATTAGTCAAATCTAATGACAAAATTAAAGAATAAAATAATTATTTGAAACATCTTGCTTTGATGGTCTTTTTGGCAATGAATGGAAGACGGACTGTGAACAATTCTACTGTTACTGCTATTTTAGTGCTGTTCCTTGTACTGCAAATCTCATGAAAACCTAATTACCATGACCCCGATAGTTTTGCAAACCTCATGGGACTGCTCACAGTGATCTCCATGACTTTAGGGATTTGACTCATTTACTCCTTGGCCATAGCATGAGAAAAACTCGTTTAGCATGACTGGTACAGCTATTTCAAGGGCCCTGAAATACTGGAGTTTTACTGTCCTGTGACCACAAGCCACTGAAGTGAAGGTCTGTCTTCACTATAGAGGTCCATCCTCTTTCACACACAGTACATAGACAGACCACGTAAAGGGTCACCTGTTTCAGTTTTTACAGTTAATGCCACTTAAGTTGGAGTGGCAAGCTCTGCACTTTCATACGCTTGTACATCCTCAAAGAAATGTATGAAGAGCCTTGCTGATGTCAGTCATATCTATTCGTAACCTTAATGTGAATCAAAATAAATGAATATTATACTGAAACACCAAATATCACATGTGTTTATATGTGAGTAATAGGTTCCTGGGCTGTCAGTCTTCCTGACACTGGGGGCTGCTTGCAGTGTGACCAGCTGGGAACTACTCCCCCATCTTTACTCCTTTTATGTGTAGTTTCTGGCCAAAACAGTGTCTCTACATTGCTAGTACTCCACAGTTGGTTAATTCTCCATTTTTATTTTTTTGTCAAAATACTATCTTTTTTCTATTATCTTAAATGTATCTTATATAAAACTATACAGGGAAATTTGTAGATTATGAATCAGTGTGACATTGAGAGAAGTTATGCCCTCATGAAAACTTTACGTAATGATAGAGGCTCCCCTATATGTCCAGGGCCATCCTCACAGCATCTCCCAGGTTATACAGATTCTAAACTGAAGCACTGTGTTGGCTCCATCAGCCAGGAATCCTCTCTCTGTCTTTTTCTCTCAGTCTCTGTCTCTCTGTCTCTCTATCTTTTTCTCCCTTTCTCTCTAGCCCACCTCCAGTGTGTTTGCCTCAATCACACTCCATCTTAGCCTTAGAGACAAGGTCATTCACTAAAGCCAGATCCTGCTGACTCAGCTTGCCAGGTGAGCCGAAGAATTCTAGGGATTCTGTTGTTTCCACCTCCCAGGCTCTGGGGTGTAGAGTGTGGCAGTATGCCTCACTTTTTCCTGGGTTTCTGGGTCAGGATTCATATCTTTGCACTTGCTTATATTTTAATAATAGTTAATTTTAAAATTATTATTTTAAATAAATTAAAAAATATTATTAACACAACTATATTGAGCCAGTCATCTTCCCTGTCCCTGTTTCTCTATTTATTTTATTTTTATTGAGCTCTACATTTTTCTCTGCTCTCCTCCCTGTTTCTCCCCTCCCCTTCAACCTTCTCCAAGGTCCCCATGCTCCCAATTTACTCAGGAGATCCTGTCGTTTTCTACTTCCCATGTAGATTAGATCTATGTATGTCTCTCTTAGGGTCCTCATTTTTTTTCTAGGTTCTCTGGGATTGTGATTTGTAAACTGGATTTTTTTTTGTTTTATGTTTAAAAACCACCTCTGAGTGAGTACATGTGATAATTGTCTTTCTGGGTCTGGGTTGCCTCACTCAAAATAATCTTTTCTAGCTCCATCTATTTGCCTGCAAAATTCAAGATGTCATTATTTTTTTCTGCTGTGCAGTACTCCATTGTGTAAATGTACCACATTTTCCTTATCCATTCTTCGATTGAGGGGCGTTTGGGTTGTTCCCAGGTTCTGTATGACAAACAATGCTGCTATGAACATAGTTGAGCACATGTCCTTGTGACACGATTGAGCATCGTTTAGATATATACCCAAAAGTGATATTACTGAGTCTTGAGGAAGGTTGTTTCCTAATTTTCTGAGAAATCACCACACTGACATCCAAAGAGGCTGTACCAGCTTGCATTCCCACCAGCATTGCAGAAGTGTTCCCTTTACCCCACAACCTCTCCAGCATAAGTTATAATCAGTGTTTTTTTTTTATCTTGGCCATTTTTACAGGTGTAAGATGGAATCTCAGAGTTGTTTTGATTTGCATTTCTCTGATGACTAAGGATGTTGAGCATTTCTTTAAGTGCCTTTCAGCCTTTTTAGATTCTACTGTTTAGGTCTATACTCCATTTTTTATTGGATTATTTGTTCTTTTGATGAACAATTTCTTGAATTCTTTGTATATTTTAGAGATTATACCTCTGTTTGATGTGGGGTTAGTAAAGATCTTTTCCTATTTTGTAGCCTGTCATTTTGTCTTGTTGACTGTGTCTTTTGCTTTACAGAAGCTTTTCAGTTTCAGGAGGTCCCATTTATTTATTGTTTCTCTCAGTGTCTGTGCTGCTGGGGTTCTATTAAGGAAGTGGTCTCCTGTGTCAATGCGTTCAAGTGTACTTCCCACTTTCTCATCTAAAAGGTTCAGTGTGGCTGGCTTTATGTTGAGGTCTTTGATCCATTTGGACTTGAGTTTCAACCCATTTTTCTATTTTAAAACACAGTACAGACACAATTTAAAATATACTCAGGATCTGTTTTTTGTTTCATGCATTCTATCTGACTACTTTCCAGCATCAGTCCCTGGGATTCATTTACTTAATGGCATGAACTGCAAATTCTATTGACTTCACTGTTCTGTTTATTTCATAAGTAAGCTCACTCGATTAATTATCATCTCTTTGGTTGCATAGAGTATAACACTAATTTGAGATGATTGCAATATTTCTGCACATGCTTTTAGCACAGATAGCCATGACTGTTCATGGGTACTCATAGTAGTAAAATTGATGGTCCTCATACCTGTATTATGAACTTGTTCAATATTCTTAAATATATCATAAAATATATATGTATGCATATATATAAACATATACTACCAAAATATATTAAACTTTTCAGGTATCACTAATTTTTGCAAATGTCATCATTTTTAGTAATTAATTTTTAGTTATTCTTACATGTAGCATTTTTGTTGTGAGATAATGCTTATACTGAGTAAAGATTTGTCACTGTGGTAGGTTTAATAAAATGCTGAATGGCTACTAGAAAGACAGAGTTTTAGGGGCAGAGAGAATGTTGGGAAAAAGGGTGGAGTTGTCCAGAGTTGCCAACCAGACACAGATGAAGCAGAAAAGCAGTGTAGGCAGTACAGAGTAATATCCATGAGGCAGAAAATAATTTAATAGAAGTGGTTTAATTTAAGTTATAAGAGCCAGGTAGAAACAAGTCTAAGATAACAGCTGAGCTTTCATAATTAATAAGAAATTTCCATGTGGTTATTTAGGAGCTGATTGTCCAGACAGAAAAATTTATGTACATATAGCACTCAATGTGGGACATGGAGTCACACACGGCTTCCTGGTGATCAAGGTCTCTCGAATAGGCTCAGTGTACAGAGACTACCTGCAGCCTAGAGCCAGATGGTAGCATCATGCACCAGCACCAGCCCTAACCTGACCCACACCTAGCAGCTGACTTAGCAGTTCATTTGTCTGCTATTACTTGTCATGCAATCAGAGAACAGTAATCAGAACATCAATCAGATCCAGATGTAAAAACCTCCACACAGGTTATAGCCTCCTTAAAAAGGTACATAGAATTAGAAACAAAAAGAAAATGTATATAGACAGTCATAAAAATTAATTCATAAATTATAAAATAAAGTCTTTAAAAAGAATAAATAATATAACAAAATTAGGCCACATAAAGATGGAAAATGCCCAGAAAGTTTGGATTCTATATGATGTCTTGTTGATTTTAAATTTTTTGTTTGGTGATGAACAAACAGTAGCTACTGAAAGTCATCAGATTATGAAAAGTGTTAATTTAAACCAAACTATTTATTTTTTAACTGTCTTAACTTCCATATAAAATTCAAAGTATATGTTGTGTTCTATAAGAGGTTATGCTTTCATTTCTACAAAGAAAAAAAAACAAAAGGCTGTGGATTCATTAAGTTTAAAGAGGATCAGACTTGATCAGAGAAGACTCCCTGAAAATCCTGGCTATAGACATAAAGAAGTAAATCTAAAATAACTTCAAGACAGGTGATGTATATTTTTGCCTGTTCAAACACAAAACAAAAAACTTCTTAAATTGACTAATGTATAATGCTTAGCCCGTACTTGTATTAATGCATATATGTATGTTACCTTTGAAAGTTTATGTGTTTTCAGAACAATGGAACCAGACACCAATAAAAACAGATGGGCCAGGTTACTCAGCCTCACAGAACGCCTCTGCTACAGTCTCCTCGGAAATCTGCATCCAGAACAGCTTCAAAGCTGCAGGTTGATGTTCCAGCCCCATAGACTATTCTATCCAGGATTTGACTAATATCCTAATATTCTCAGGGTCCTCCAAAGATGCTAATGCCTCCAGACAACAGGAAGCCATCTACGTTAATATTCTCAGGGTCCTCCAAAGATGCTGACGCCTCCAGACAACAGGAAGCCATCTACGTTAATATTCTCAGGGTCCTCCAAAGATGCTGACGCCTCCAGACAACAGGAAGCCATCTACGTTAATGCCAACATTCAGGAGAGCTGCAAGTGTGAAGCCAAGCTGGAATACAGACTAAGTTTAAATCCAGCAGGCTTTACAATAAGGCCTTGGCTCAGAATAAGCAAGCAAACAAAAGCCCCCCAAAACATTGCTAGACGCTGTGATATTTTTAGTAAGTGGAACACAACAACAGGTTTGATACCACAGTTTAAGGTGACCTCCCTGAGCAAAATCATTTACTAAATCCCCACCATATGCTAGGGATGGTGTGTGACATTCATTCCATCCCCAGTGAGAACTCTCATATGAAGATAACCAGAGAGTAAAGTTAAAGATACTGGAGCTGGGATTGGTTGGAGGATATATGATTTGCAAGAATACAAAATTCAGAGAAGACATAGGACTCTAGGAAGTCTATTTTGCATTAAAAGCATACTGAGGTATTATTTGAGAGGGAAAAAGGAATATGTGAAGGCATTAGAGATTCAGGGATATTTTAATTTCACATGAGGAATACTATTTCAAAGATGAGGGTGGTCAACAGTAGAAAACAACATGTATCTTTGTAAAGGAGTAAGTCTGTAATCCTGAGGGATGTTCGTGTGCAAACGAAATGGCTCTTGTGATGGTTAGAGTTAATTATGAACGTGGCAGAGTCTAGAATCACTTGGGCAATGGGTATGCCAGTGGGAAATTACCTTGATTACGTTAATTGATCTGGAAGCCCTGCCCATTGAGGTTGGCACTGTTGTCTGAGAGGGCCCTGGACTGTAGACATAGAGAAGGGGAGCTGAGCAGTGTCTTGTCTCTCTCTGCTTCCTGACTGTGGTGCAATGTGACCAGGACCCTCAAGCTCCTGTGGCTATGACTTCCCTCAGCCAACACTCCTAGTCACAGTTGGTGAGAGCTGGTTAGAAATCCAAGAGCAGCTGCCGAGAGCTCTTTATGCTCCAGTTAAAACATTGATACTTGAGATGGGAGCTCATTGATATCCAGATTTTAACTCACCTCCTTGGAGTTGACAACTATTCAGACCACTTTCCCTGGTTTAATTTTCTTTTCCAACTTTTCCATTTGCAGTATTGTCTACTGACCCGCTACACTCAGTTCCCTGTCTCCTGAGCCTAAGAAAGTCTAGCACTAAGGTTTCAGAACTAGGATGCAAACAACTTTTAAGCTTAAGCATTATGAATTCCCTTTTGAAAGTAGAGTTAAATCAGTTTGTTCTCTCTCTCTCTCTCTCTCTCTCTCTCTCTCTCTCTCTCTCTCTCTCTCTCTCTGTCTCATAAACAGATAGACAAACACAAAGAGTTGGTCAGCATACCAGGGTAACTAAATAGGTGCCACACACATACATACACACACAGAGAGAATACAGTTCTCTTCTGTGCTGGTCAGTTTTTAATGTCAAGCTAATAAGCACTAGAGCTTCCTGAGAACAAGGGCTCTCAACTGAGAAAATGCCCCCACCAGATTAACTTGTTGGCAAGTTTATGGAGAATTTTCTTGATTAATGATTACTATTGGTGGACCCATACCACAGGGAATGGGACCATCCCTGGTCTGCTGGTCCTAGGTTCTATAAGAAAGCAGGTTGAACCAGATATGAGGAACAAATTAGTAAGCAGTTTTCTTCCATGGCTTCTACATCAGCTCCTGCCTTGAATTTCTGCCTTAGCTTTCCTCAATGATGGCTCCAAATTATAAGATAAAATAAATCCTCTCCTCCACTGGAGATAGATTATAGTTTATAGTCTATATTTGCTCAGTGTTTTATCACAGCAATTGAATCCCTAACTAAGACAATGCTGTCCCTCTATAATTCAACTTGACTTTGATCCTTGATCAATTCAGATTCAGGGACCATTTTTGTTGCTGTCATTTTCATGACCATTCATTTTATTTAATTATTCAGTCTTTAATTTCCCTCTTCCTTCTTTTATTTAGGCTTCTCCACACCTGAACCCCCCTAATGAAACTCTCCTTGCACTCTTGATAGTTCGGCAACCAGTGGTGACTGCAGAGTTTCCTTGTGCCTGGACTATAAACGTCACAGTTCAGTGGAGAACCGAGAGCAAATGTGTTGCCTGTGCATTCGTGCACCTTTCTCAGGAAGACATTTGATGGTTACAGAACTCTCTGCTGGCATAAGCAGTGTGGGTTGCAGCCACAGAACCAGCACACAGATAGATTTAACTTACCTTTAGGTCTCTCAGTCAATGAAAGAGAAAATACAAGCATGTTTCTGAGAAAGCTCCTCTGTAAATTTTTCCACACATCTTGTTTTCAGGAGCGATTAAGGCAGTGCTGTAGAAAGTGGTTTAGTTAACAGGCAGAGGCAAGAGCAGATAAATTTCTGCTGCTTGATTCCTTTGTTGATAAATGACAAAGCTTTCAGTTATCTAATGCTACAACAACAGCAATTAGGGGATAGAGGGAGATATCTTTTGAGAAGTTTATATCATTGCATCCACACACATTTGCTGAAAAGACCAAACTTGCAAATGAACTAACACAGAGAGCTGCATGCATTTGGCCTCCCCAGCTGAAACTTGACACTGCATTTTGACTCAGTTGAGCTTACTGGTCAGTCTGCAGGCATTGCAGTCTGACCCGGGGTTTTCAGAGCAAGTCTGCCAGAACTGTGGGAGGAGGTGTGCATTCTTGCCAGCTGAAAGAAGCTTGTGAGACTTTTAAAAAAACTGACACCTATAATTCATCAAAGTAGCCATTGTGAGAATGAATAAAACATGAAAACACCATTTTGAATCACAGGTTTCAAACTTGCTTGTTAAAATAAACCTTACTGATTTGGGGAAAATGTGAGTTGCAGTTTTTATATATAATTTTATAGAATTTTGCAACATACTTCAGTGTTTGCATTTTAAATTATAGATTGCTTTTCATGAAACATATTGCAAGAAGAATAATGCATTGTCAACATCCTTCCATCAAAGTAAATTTTAATGTGTGGATAGCTTTTATTCTTTCTCTCCAAAACAGAGTATTTTAAAATCTACTTACATATAAAAGAGAAAATTTCTGTTGAATAAATAAAAAATATGTACCGTGAATTAATACAGAAAGTATCTTTCAGTGTACCCATTAACAAAGGGTTTTCAAAACAAATATATGACCAATTGTAACAAAACCACAGAGATTTTGAAAAGGAGATGAAATGAATTAAAAAAAATATCTGGACTGTGATGAGTCACAGCTGTAATCCCAGCACTTGTGGGTACATGGTTGAGACAGGATGATTGCTCTGAGTTTGAGGCAATTCTGGAGGATATATTGAGTTCTAAGCCAGACTGTGCTATATGATGATATGATAAACCTTTTCTCAGAAAATATATGGAAGAAGAACAGGAGCAGGAGAAGGAGGAAGGATCGAGAAGTATAGGAAAGGAATGATCAGGAGGAAGAGGAGAAGGAGACAAATGGAAAGAGGAGCAATAAGTAAAAGAGGAGGAGGAAGATGGGAAGAAGGGTGATAAGAAGGAAAAAGAAGATGAGAAGGAGAAAGACCCAAACAGCAAAACCATCACAGTAAAGTTTGGTGAAACCTTATGTTAAAAGGATTCCTTTGTTGATAAATGACAAACTCCATTTATCTAATGCTACAACAGTTGATTTTAAAAATTTACATGAGATCTAGCTGTGGTTTAAAGGGGAGCAGATGCTCTAAAAAGGGTCCCCAAATAGCAGGCGTTTTGTTTAACTGTTGGCCATTTTCGCTCTTACATTGAGAGAGCTGATTTCCCAATTTTTTTCTTAGTTGGTTTCATGACAGGGATTTATATACATTAGCAAGCAGGAAGGTGGCGCCTGAGACATGTGCTGAACTGATATGAGCAGAAACTGAAGACAGGAGCACAGACAAGGAGGGTCGTCAGCAGCGAAGTGACTGTGCCTCCTAGTACAGGAAAACCCATCAATGGGATCAAGTCAAGTGGTTCGAGGATGAGTGGGTGAATCTTGCCACATTTCACTCATCACAATTCCTCAATGGCTGACATTCACTTGGGAAAGCCCTACCATGTTTGTGCCCTTAACAGGTTCTTGGAGGAATCTGGTATATACTTTCTAATCTAAGAATCCCTTTTCAAGGCCCACTGATCTCTTTGACCAAAATCTACCTGTTCTTGTCAGAGTTCTAAGCAAATATTTACACTTAAGAATCCCTAAGAAAGAAACTGGGTTTCATTAGTTTGTTAATAAACTGTATTATTAGTGTAATTCAACTCTAGATATTCTTACAGTCATTATTAGCAATGTTAATTTGGAAATTGAAGCCAGTAAAATATAAAACCAAGGGGATAACTAAAATTCCCAAGAAAGAAACTGAGGTTTATTAGTTTATTAATAAACTGTATTATTAGTGTAATTCAACTCTAGATATTCATACAGTCATTACTAACAATGTTAATTTGGAAATTGAAGCCAGTAAAATATAAAACCAAAGAGGATCACTAAAATTCCCAAGAAAGAAACTGAGTTTTATTAGTTTTATAAGTTTATTCATAATAATCTGAATTATTATTGTAATTCATCTCTAAATATTCTTACAGTCATTACTAACAATGTTAATTTGGGAAATGAAGCCAGTAGAATATAAAACCAAAGAGAATCACTAAAGAGAATAGAATTTTGCATGTCTGAGATTGATAATTGTAATGAGCTGTAGCTATTATTTAATAAATAAGCGCCACCATTTATAGCCATCTCATTTCTTTATGAAGAACAACATGGTGATATGCAGTATTTTTCAGGTTGCCAGGATCTAGACTCACCTGGGATAAAGGCTTGTATTCTATACAGCTTTGCATTGGTATGGATCTTGGGCTATTGAAAAAAATTGAGGTCAATTTTGTTATGCTGTGTATATGTGTTTCTGCTCTTGATTAAGGTATTGTGTTTGCACAGATCATTTTAAAATGTAATGTATAATAAAGAAATGCAAGTTAATAGATAATCATCTATAATAATCAAGTTTGTAGTCATGTTAGTTAAGTTTTCTAGATATATAGAAATATATTTCAGATAGATAGGTATTTTCAGTTTGTTCAGAGGCCTTCAGAACATGACATTTAAAATGTTTTAATAACTGAGGACTTACCATGACGATGATACACATCTGCTCCTGGCAGCAGCAATTACTTCAAGAGAAAGATGGGCATCGGAGAGGCTCATTGTGGAGTTGTTCAGCCATTTTGGAAAGAAACTGCTCTTGCCTGGACCACTTGATGTTATCATGTATGAACTAGACATGCAGGGCCCACAGAAAAATGACTGTTGAACTTGTCTGAAGGTGAGATGATCCTTCAGGGTTCCTGCTTTATGAAAGAGACTGCCAGGTATTCTGCAGGATACAGAAAAATGTGACTGACAAACTGCCTTTTGTCAGGCAGAACTGTCTTTAAAATTTCATTTTTTTGTGGAAAAGTCTGCCAGATACTATGGGCCTGTGGGCTGAAAATGGATGCTTCAATGATACAGAAGAACTTTGGGTGACTGACTGTCCAGGAAGTGAGATGTCTCTGTCAATTCTAGAGTTTTGGAAGATACTTACAATGCACTTCTTGTTCACTTAGGTAATATTACATCCTTCTGGAGTCTTTAATGGAGTTGAAGAATAGATAGTTATAGTTTTCCTTAGTTATGATAAAAGATAAAGTATATATAAATATTGTAACTTTAATTCTTGCTTAATACCGATTTTGTTATATATAATTTTACTATGATAAAGTTAAAACCTTCCTTTTTATTTAAACAGAAAAGGGAAAATTGTATGAAAAGTCCTTTTGTATATATATTACTTTTATTGGTTACTGAATAAAGAAACTGCTTTTGGGCAAATGGCTTGACAGAATACAGCCAGGTTAGAAGACAGGCGACACACAGATTAACAGAAACTGGTTAAGTTAAGATATAAGAGCTAGCCAATAAGAAGCTAGAGCTAATAGGTCAAGTAGTGATTTAAATAATATAGTTTCCTAGTGGTCATTTTGAGTTTGGATAGCCAGGAATGAACATGGGACTTCTCTGAAGACCTGAAGGTATGCATCTGGGGGGTGTGAATTGAATTAGCCCCAACACACCTGTGGGAGCATAATCTTGATTCTGTTAATTATGTTAACTGATAAAATTATATACATCCTGATGTGGGTGAGACTGTTCCCTGGACAGGGAATTGTGAACTGCATAGGTGGAGAAAGTAAATTTAATGCTAGGAATCAAGTAAGCATGCCATGATCTCTTCTGCCTGCTGAAGACGTCATGCAACCTCCTTCAACATGACTGTCCTGACTTCCTGACAGAGGTAAGTCACAGTGTGAGCTCTCTGCTAAAATTAGCCCTTTCTCTCTTCAGTTGCTTTAGTCAGGGAATTTTAATACAGTCATGGGAAAAGAATTTAAGATATATAGTAAGCACACATCTTTTATTTTAAATTTGTTTTACCTTCTGAGTTATTCTTTGTGTCTCATTTGCTTTGGGTTCTAAGCCTTATAATAGCCGGAATGATAAGCCGTTTCAATGCTTGTTTGCACTATAGGAGAAACTTCATAAATCTGAGTCAGCTACACTTGAGCTGCCCAGTGCCCCTCTAATTACCCATTGCAAGTACTTTATTATTTTCATGCATGCCTGTGAAAACCTATTGCCATTTTGAAATAATTATATTTAAGAATTCTCAGTAATATAATTATTTTTGTTATATTGTACATTGTGCACAGTTTCTCTTCGTGATCCATCTGCGTTGTCACAAACTTTGCAGTTGTGCTGGAGTTGATGGAGTATCAGTGGAAAGGCCCACTGTTGCTGTTCCTGGAAATGATGGATTTCCCTCCAGTGAGAAGGTGGAGCTGAGATATGTGCACAGATGCTCCTGCAGTCCCATCTTGCCTTGTGACTTGCTGGGTGGGTGGCAATTAGTCTTGTGCTGAGGTTAGCTTCATTCATCTCTGCAGATACCGAATCGGGAAAGTTTCATATTGAGCATTACTGGTAAGGGGGAGAGGCTGAGGGGCTGTGAGCAGTGGTCAGAATACCCAGTGCTAGTTGTCACTACATTCCCTGAGACGCTGAGATTTATTGAGCATACATGAGTACACACACACACACACACACACACACACACACACACACAATTTATCTCTGCCCAAACGATCACACAACAATAAAGGTTACACCTTCTCTAATGATACAAAGGACACAGACTCCATTCAACTAGGGACTTAGCCATTAGTCATGTGAATAGTTAAAAAACTGACAGAGGAGACAGATGGAAAACATTCCCTGCAAAGGCTTCCATGTGGCAAGACAGTTTAAACCATCTCACCTTGTTACTTTGATCCACACCTAGTAAAATTTTTATAACCTGGTTTTCCTTCTCTTATATTTCTGTTATTTGTTGGACATTTACTCTATGGGACTTTTTTCTTTAAAATAATACATAATTTTATTTCTTTCCAAATCTTGTCATGTAAAAGTATCATTATTCTTTATAAGTTAAATTGGAGAAATTTAAAAAGAATTTATGCTAGAATATAAACTATTAATTCTGAGAGTGTTTCTGATGTAAACACCTTCCCTGGCTGTGAGCTATGGAATCCACCAGGCTGTGACTTTCATTACCACCCTGTATGTGTTATCTCCTGAGACTTAAAAGAGGACAGTGTGCTCTTGATAACATAACTTAACCAATGGAGGCAGATAACTTAATGCACATAAACATGTACTCAAGTAGGTGTTATAATTGTTCGTACAAGCCATGCCCACTCCCTCCCCCATCGGCTGAGGCAGGCTGATCTTCAGCTCCGGCCTGAGCTCTCTCTCTTTTCCGTCTTCCTCTCGGAGAGACAGCTTCGCTTCTGCCTCTCTCCTCACTTCTCCCCCTCCTTTCTTTCTCTCTCTGTCCTGTTCTTCTCCCCCACCCCTCTCCTCTTAGTAATAAATATCCAATTCTATTCTGTGTGATGTGTCTGTCCACGTGTCTCCTACTTGCTCACTGCTGGGAGCCTGCACCTTCTGGGGACTCACTGTCACCTGCCCAGCCACTAGCCGCATGGCTGGGCCCTGACCAGGGCTGGTGGCTCTTCCAGTCATGGAACCTCACTGCCACCAGGACCAGCCCACCCCACTGCAAGCTGCTTGGGACCCGCTGACAAAAATCATAACAGTAGGTCTTTTTCTTTATTTCAACATCTACAAGCATAGGAGACTGTCCGCTGACTGCCCTCCCAAATGCCCTGAACCAGACCTCATGCTTAAGAACACTGTCCCTAAATAAGAACTTCACCAAGTGATTGAGGTTTCCACTTGATTTTTTTGCTCGCATAGCCCAACCTAAAACAATTATGCAAATTTCTCAAATTATTTTTCTTATTATTGATATATTCATTGTAGTTAACTATGGGCCTTTCAGTAATGATTGCAGTTTGTCTTTTATCAGGCTGAGATGTTGTCCCAACCAGCAGGACAGGAACAGAACCGAATTTGCCCTGGAGGATAGGAATGAAGGGGCAAGAGACAGGAGAAATGACAGCAAGTCTATTTTTCTAATCAAACTGCAAACTTTATTTTTTTCTCAGGAGCATTTTATAGCAAAAGGGCAGAGGGAAGAGCAGGATTCTGGAAAGTCAGGTCTGCTGGAATGTCATTGATCTAGCTGCAATGTCAGGTCTGGAGACCCTAGCTGAAAAGGAAATACTGAGGTCTGTGACTGTTAACTCACAAAGGAAATGCCAATTGCTTCTCAAGCCTGGGGCCTGCAGGTCTCACTAGGAGATAAGATATCACGTTAATTTCCTAGGTCTGCTTGCCCTGTAAAGGTGAATATCTTACTTAACTTGTGAACTTAAGATAACATAAACAAAATACAGATCTCAAAATACAGGTCTTTGCTTCCAACAAGATGTCCTCTATTTCTCCATGCTACTAAGCCTGCCAAGCTCTAGATCTAGTGTTTGGTGGATGGAGAGATGTCTTAGATGCCCAGATGCCACACTCTCTATTTGCCCTCTGGGTTTGTTTCATCTGCACAATTTTACCTAAATTTACTGAATAAAGAGTGTATTCAGCAGTCTAATCTCTGTATCATTGAAAGCCCAGGAGATTCATCCTACATTCCTCAACAGCTCTAGCCCAGAACATGTACCCTAATCACCATTAGGAAAGACATGGCTGTGTCTTATGCATTAGAGTGAATCATAACTAAACTTATTTTCTCATTACCTTTATGAGCCTCAGTTTCTCCTTCTTGCTTCCTCCCTTTTTCTTTCTTTAGTCCCATGCTTCCTTTCACCCACTATCCCTCCCCCTTTCCTTTTCTTCCCTCTTACTCTCTTTCTTTTTGGCTAAATAATGACACTCTTGTACTTGAAACTCTACTTTCATTTGAAGCAATAACTGAGTACCCCGGAGAGGCCACCTCACCACACCCTTGGTACAATGAGAAAAGCTAAAATAATTTCTTTAATTATTAATTTTTTTAATGCACAGCAAATTTTAAAAATTACCTTGCAGAAGTTTTTTTTAATAGTTAATATAGTAGTTCGGTGAAAAATAACTTATTCAAAATGAGACTCTATAGAGACTGAACATTCAGCATTCCTCCATGCAGATTTGAACTCCTGGTCCGTGCAGGCAGTGCTCAGCTCTCAGTTCTCCTTACAGCCCTTGTATCGACATCCCATCTGGACTCCTTGATGTAAAGAAGCATTTTATAGGCCATAAAAGAATTTCAAGTGCCGTGCAGCCAATAGAAGAACCAGTGCATAAGGATTTGATATTCTGTTTGTTTAAAGTCCAAAGGAAATACTAATAATAACTGTAATGGTCTGTCTCTTTAAGAGACAAGTCACACCCACTCCCTCCCCCATTCGCAGAGGCAAGCAGGTCTTCATTCCTGCTTGTAGCCTTAGTCTCTCTCTCTTTTTCATCTCCCTCTCGGAGACACAGCTTTGGTCTCCCCCCACCTCTCTTCCTCTCTGCTCTTCTCCCTTTCTCCCCTCCCTTCCATAACCACTAAATAAATATCCAGCCTACTCTATATGGCGTGCTTATCCATCTGTCTCTTGCTCTGCCGCCATCACATGACTTGCCACCAGGGATGCCACCGGGGACCAGCCACCTTCGGAAACCTGCCATGTGGTCTCCTGCACCATCCCTGCCTGGAACAGGCTACTTTCAGGACCCGCTGGCTCCTACCTGCCGGGGATCCTGCAGCAATTTTTATAATCCATTACATTGGTGCCACAAGACTCAGATGGCTCTTTCATCCCAGCCCCTCTCCTGGGGTTGGGATCTAGAACTAGGTATTTTAGCCAAAGCAATCACGTGCTTTGTATGCCTGAGCACAATTTCTACTCACAACACGGGCTTCAATTGGTGAGTTTTCCCCATTTTGCTATGGTTGCTTCCCTCAGCTAAAATTGTGTTTGACTGACCTGGGGGGTCAGTCCGTCCACGCTAGCACTGCACACTCTGCACACTCTGTGCAGTGCATTGGACTGGGGTCCCAGGGTCCCTTAGATTCTTCTTTCTCTTTTTATCCATTTCTTTTCTTTTTTTTCCCCTTCTCCACTCTCTTCCATAATCACTAAATAAATATCCAGCCTACTTTGCATGGCATGCCTATCCATCTGTCTCTTGCCTCCACCGCCAAGTGGCTTGCCTTAGGAGACTTGCGGCATGGTCTTGTGTTGCCTGCCTCTGCATGTCTCCCTGCCCGGGACCAGCCACAGCTCAGGGACCTGCAGCGACCCCTGCCTGGGACTGGCTGCTCTCAGGGCCCTCTGCCTGCCACCACATGGCCTGCTACCACTGCTTGGAGACCTGCTGTCAGGGATCCTGCAAAACTTTTATTAATCCATTACAATAACAAAGAAATTTTCAATGATCTGTTTACATGGGAAAGAGTGTTAAGATGCTGGATTCCACTTGACATTTCTTGTCTTGTTCCTGCAATCACTTGGAAAGAGGACACAGGGATCTGTTTTCAGTATAAAGTATAAAACGTAAGAGCTCCTTGTTGCTTGTTGCATTCATGTACACTACAAACTACATGAAGACAAATTATGCCAGAAGCTCCTGGGTGTCCTAATAAAAATAAGAAAATATCAAGAAATATAAAGCTTATGATAGATCTTTCTGTAAGTAATAGCATAGGGAGTTTTAAATTACACATTTTTATCTATAACAGAACAGTACGAATTTCCATAAGAAATAGTTTTAAAAATGATCATATGTTATGATTTGTGCTTCTGTGATTAGCTAAACCCAATGTGCTGTTTTTGGGGAAGCTATTTTAGGAAAGCACAATAGGCCATACAGGATGAAAACATTTGTAAATTTCAACTTGTAATTTGCAAATTGTAAGTAAGCTCCCTAACAAAGAGTAAAGGTATTAATTATTGAGAATTAAAGATATTAAATATTGAAAAAGTTTTTAGCATTTGTGCCTTTGGGACCTACTACATTGAACTTTGCTCTTTTTTAAATTTTTCCCAAATATTAAATGTAAGTAGCGTTGTTATTATGTAGGTAGAATGGAGAGAAAGGAAGAATAAAGAATGAAGTGTGTATGTCTTTGTCTATTCTGTGAATGGATAGTGATTTAAATAAAGATTCTTAAAATAAATTTCCAGTCTCCTATAGCAACACGTAAGTTTCATAGGAAGTCTAATGATTTTCAAAAAATCCCAAGTTAACTCAAGAAGGAAATCAAGTCTTCCAAAACTGACTGTAAAAGTTAGTTGTAAGCTTGAGCCCTGGACCCTGCCTTGCTGAGATGTATGCAAAAGTGCTGAAACTAAGCATTTTAAAGAAAAAGTGAAATTTTGCAAATTTAGGCTCATCAAACACTACTTAGAATATTATTGATCTTGAGTGAAAATTGATGAGTAGGAATTCAGTAAATATTAGAAGCCTCATATCAGACTTTACTATGAAGACAAAAATGTCATCATACACAGGGAAATATATTCTCAACTAACATTTTTAACAAAAAATCTATATTCCAAAGAAAGGCTTTAATCATAAAATACTTTTTGCTCAAATACATTTTGATTAATTAGGTCTAGCCTGACTCATAATAACTCCCAGTACTTATGCAGCTTCTTATCCTGCTGTATTTTCTTGTTTATGACCTCAGTAATCTTAAATATTAGATTTTACTGGATTTGATCACCTAAGGCATGATATTTAATTAAACAAACACCAAATATTGACCAAGATAAACAGGCTGCTTGAGAATCTGGAGTCCCTTTTGCATTTAGCAATTGTTACTATTAGCCTAAAACATTCAAGGAAAAAAACTGAAAGGAGAGAAATAATCTTGAGATCTAATAGAAACTCATACATCATTTACTACTCAAAAAAATCTCCCAAACACGGGAAAACAAAGACTCAAAGATAAGTGATTTTTCCCATTGTCAGACTATTGGTTGCCTGTGAATCAATAATTCACTGTCTTTGCATTCAAACAGACTGACATCAGAGGACAGCAGTGCTGATGAAAGAACAAAAACACTTTCTATTCCTTTCTATAAAGGATGAATGAAGGAGAAATAATATCAGCTCGAAGGGTTGCTGTCACCCACAGGAATTTCTGTGGGTGTCTGCACATGGCAAATGTTGCATACACACTCAATCACTTCATCTTTGCAACTAGTGTGTCAGGTGTCTGCACCCATGTTACAGAACACAAACAAGAAGGTAATAGTTAGGAGCTTCATTGACTTTACTGGATCACAGAGCAGGCATGGTCCAGAACTGGAATCCAAGTTCTGACCTCGGGCCAAGTACTAAGTCCATTTATGGCAGAAATCCCCTTAATATGAACTATGTATTGAAAGCCCAGCTCTTCATTTGGAGATATTGCAATTTTGTGTGTATGGTAACTGCCTTCTCTTCTGTTCAATCGATGTTCTTCATATAAAAAAACCATCATTTACCAATCTTAGGGCACCAGATAGGTCTTGGTATAAGAAAAAGAATTTTAAAGACTTGTGTATTTTCTTCTTGATTCCTTTCATAATTTCTCAAAGTACGCTCTTGGGCAGTCCACACCTTTTTTTCTGCTATGATGAATGAATGTGTGCTCTATGGTGACTTTAAGCCTAATCATTTATTTACATATTTATTTAGTTAGCCAAGCACAAGATTGCTTAACCTTTGCTTAAATCATTTATTGTTGACCAAGATTTCACTGTGCTCTGCATTCTCAAGTTTCAAATTAGCAATGTCTATCTTTTTTTCTACATATAAAATAATATTCTAATGTTGGAAAGTCTTCAAAGTGCTTTCCAGTTTATCTCATGACACCTTAGAATCCCTAATATTATTCTTTCTCATACCTTCACTTTTTGCAAATTCTTTTAACACCAAGACCTTTTAGGGAGTTGTATTATCCCTCATTTCTTTCTCACATCTCAGAAGTACATTCTCCTTCTTTCAACCCGTGCTCCACGACAGCTTTTCATGTGACAATGTTTTTCAAAATTTTTAGCAATTATAAACATTTTTTTATAAAAGAAGAGGCTATTATATTTCTGTAATTTTACTCAGGGTTCACATAAGAAGATGTAAAAAACATTTTATTCATTAGTCATGTATATATGGAGGCAGAGATATAGAACATTAAAGATCAAGCATTCAAACACTGGTCACACTACTCTTTTTCCCTACTATAAAATGAAGAGTTAGATAAAGTGATTCTATGTGATTTCTTGTTAAATTGAATGTCATATTCTATGTAAATGTTAGCAAAAAATGAAGCAAAGAAGGAAGAAATGGAAGGCACCAATCTTATTTGCACATCTAACTACAGGATACATGTTGCGGGAGGTCCTTCCGCCCCTCCAACCAATAGCTGCTGAGATACCAGCCCATTGGGGCGTGGTTTCTCTCCCTTTAAAAAAGCGGCTACTTCCTCAGCTTGCTCTCTTCACTTCCTGCTCCACTGGAGACTAGACTCCCTTCCTCGTTGCGCAGATGGCTGTTGTCTGGGAAGGTGATCTGTAAGTTTTTTCCTTTTTAAATGAATAACACCCTATTAATCATAACTCCAAACTGGTGTGGCATTGTTCGTGACTTATGCCTTCAGGTACAGGTTTCTTTGTCCTCAGTTTCCCCCCATTTTTGTCCCGTATAGAGCAAAGAATGTGTGACAAAGGAGGTCAGCCTATTAAAGGCATTGTCAGAAATTCCACCATAGAGACAGAGGGGCAGGGGAAAGAAAGGTAACTGAGAGAAAAAGAGCTGTGCAGTCAGCACCTGTGGAGACGTCTCAGAAAGAGGGGTTGTCATTCTTATAGACTCCAGTTCTTACTGACCACAAGAGTGTTATGACAGTACATTGCTTTGTGAGGCCTGGGGTCCCAGAAGCAAGTGGGTTTGAACACAGGCAGTACCTAAATAACAATTTTCTAATCAACTAGTTCAGAATCCTATGCAGTCTTTAGTTATCTATTGGTTGTGTCTGTATTTGGGACAATTTTATATCAACTGGAGATTTGTGTCTGTTTGTGAACCAAGGATTATAAAGCAAATTTTTGTAGGATTAATAAAGAAGGCCAAATTAACTAGCATGCATAAGGTTCTGGTTTCATCCACAGCACCCCAGGGAAAGCCTTCAAAAAAGATTCATTTAGTTCTGAAAATGAGATGGAGGCCTCATTCTGTCTCCACGGCTGGAATTCCCAGGAGATGTTGGTTTATCTTCCCTATTAAATCACAGTGTTTCATATTTTTGATATTTGATAATATTTATTAAAGTATTAAGAGTAAATGTAGAGAAGAAAAATTATGGAACTTGTGACTGCTGCTTACAAGCAATGGCAAAAAGATGAATTTTTTGTGTTTTCCATTTCTGATAGATGAGCTTGGTATTTGTTGAGAAATAAGCTGGCCGGGACAGTATTTGCAATAAATTTCCTCCACAGTTCCCCAAGCTTACATCCATTACTTCCTGGTGATTGGGTGCATATATTTTTGTGATGCTATGATAGATTTGTCAAAAGGTTACAAAGGGCCCTTATTGAAGTAGTTTCAACAAATAGAAACAGATTCCCCTAAAGGCCTTTAAGGCTGCTTTGAAATTTCAAAGCATTATTTGTCCAGGTAGCAAGTGGGATCCAACTCCTCACTGATCTGAAAAGCTGTTTTAAAAAGTCAAAGACAAACAGTTACTGAAAGTTTTACTCACAGAGGAATTTCTTGTTCTCAGCCATATAGCCGATTTTGTGGCTCTGAAGGGAAAGGGGTGGCTGATGTTAGAAGGAACAAGGTACTGGATTACAAAACAATTTACCAAACACTTTGACAAGAATTCCTATATAGGAGATGGAGAGACAGCTCAGTGGTTAACCGCACTTGCTGCTCTTGCAGAGGACCTGAGTTTGTTTCTCAGCACCCACACTGTAGCTTACAATCATCAGTAACTCCTGCTCCAGGGGATCTGATGCCCTCTTCTGGCCTCACATGGGCAAGCTCATACACGTTTACATAAATTAAAAAGATTATCAAACGTATATTTTAGTATCCAGACAGCAATATGTAAAAGTCAGATGTTGTGTCTGCCATCACCTGTAACACACACCTGCTTTTAAGAACTTAGAGTGCATAAACCTGAAGCAGCTGACTGACACAGCGGATGGTAAGCAGCCAGAGTCAGGTCACCTTTCTCTTGCTAATGTGTATTCATTGGCACATTATTGTGCAATTTCCTAAAAGGTTCCAGAGTGACATTCAATGTTAAATAACAAAATGGTTACAAAAGTAGAAGAATCCCACTTGAGGAGATGTATTGTACATAGATTTGACCCTTTATATTTGATCATGTATGTGATTCAGCTAAACATTTCCTGTAGTTTCTCACACTTTTGTATGAATCTAGAATGTCTAGGTGTGAGACACACCACTCTCTTTGCACATTTATCTATAAGGCCGTACTAACCATGACAAACCAGAGACTTACAAAAAAATAGTAAATGAAATGTCTTCTCATTGTCCCTCTTCTTTTTCTTTTTCTACTTTGCAGTTGTAGATTTTGTTTGTTACTTTTGAGACAGAGTCATGACCCACAGCCCTGTCTAACCCCGAATTCACTATTTAGTTCTTGCTTCCATGGAAATTGCACCATCTACTTCCTTCAGCCTCTTGTGTGCTGGGATTGCAGGCATGTACTGTAAGGGCCAGCAGCACTTCACGGCCGGGTGTCCAAGGCCCGTACAGGGCATGCCCAGACACCAAATTCTCAGCACAAAGGAAATTCATTACCCTGGAAGGGCCAGTGGGCAGGTGAAGCTAACAGCGAGCTGCAGCCCAGCAGCAAGCAGTTTCTTTTCTTTTTGCAAGAGTGGGTTTTTAAGGCAGGGAAGGTCCAGGTCTGTGTGAGAACTGAGTTGGTAAATCCAGATTGGAAGTTAGCCAAATAATAAATTTTGATGGCTGGACCTTAGTGTTTTGTCATAGGAATGAGTCAGTGGCCAAATAGAGGAATGGTCCTTGGGGGCTGGCTTCAGGATTGTAATCTAGTGCTTTTCAAGTAAGGGAGAAGGAAAGGGGAAAACGGGCAAAAACCATCAACCCCATGTTTACCATGCTTGGGTTTGTTTTCACCATGCCCATGCCAGTCCTGCCAGAACCCTTTATGTACCAGCACATTCAATACATCTGTATGTAAAATTGTAAGTCCTCCATCAAAAGTTCAAATTAGGGATAAGAAATATTATGGTAAAATGTAAAATGTCTGTGTTGGCCTCAATTAAGTACAAGACTCCATGTTGGGAAGCCTAAGAGGACTTTGGATAAATGACTTCGTATTGCCTGACGAGTTCCAGCCTGAATTCAGCAGTTCACTTTGAAACTGAGCTGCACCTCAGCCCCATAGAGTCCCCGTTGCTCTTTGAACTCCCAGGTCTGTGTTTCTTTTGATTAGTATTGTTGACATCTTCTCTATTTGAGCCACATCTGTCAACTCCCTGGGAGGGTGTGCTTTCATCTCCCGACTCTGCCCCCTGACATCTGCTTTCCCCAGAATTTTATCAACATTGAATTGATTCTTTTGCTCTGAATATTTCATACCAAAAAATAACAATTGAGATAATTTTTAAATTTTTTTGTAAATCCATGACATCTGTCAACCTTCTCTGGGACCCCTTTCTTTTGTTCTTTCTGTACTGCTTTTGTGAATTTTATCTTACTCCTGTGGGGCTTCAGCCTTATCATGTTTCCCTCCATGAACAGACCCTTTCCCACCTCTTTTCTTCCTCAACATCTGGACAGGATTGCCCATGTTTGTTTATTTTTTTCTGTTGTTTGTTTGTTTGTGTCTGAGAAATAATCTTCTACTAGAAGTAAAAGCCTATTGAGTTCTTGCCCAGGCTTTGGGTGTAAATAGTTTCTCTGGGTGACAGCATCCAGGGATGTTCCTGGCTGTATGACCAAGAGACCTTTGTAAGATCTAGATCAGTATTCTACTTTGAGATGCAAATGATATTCTACTCAGTATTCTACTCAGAAGACAAATGAGTGTCTTGTGGTCTACAGATAATCATAATTCATGAGGATTCTCTGAGAATCTTAAATAAGTTTGGTATGAAATTGGAAGTTATAGAACAATTTCTATCTATGAACTAAGATTCTCAAAATTATCCCCCAATTTTCAGGTACAGAAATTCTAAGTACTAATGCACATCACCCATCTTCCTTCATATTTGTCCTCTAGTTTCCATTATCATGAGTCTTGCCATATTGTGGGATATAAAACCTACTAATCTTCCATTTATCAATTCATAAATATTGGTTGAGGAACTACCATATACCAAAGACCAAACTGGACAGAAAGATATTAGTGCAAATTAAACCAACAAACAGTAGGGTGTCTGTGTGCATTTGCTCATAGTCAAAACTTGAACACTTTGTGCCACTAGGTCTGCAGCATATTCTTATAATAACAGCATATTTCTGGAAGCCAGTGTGGCTATGCACTGCTGTAATCCTAGTATGCAAAGGGTAAAGATGGGATGATCAGATGCTTAAGGCCATCCTTGACTACTCAGTAAGTTTAAACTAAGCTCAAAATACATTGGAGCATTGTTGCAGAATATTCATTTACATTACAAAGATGTATCTCAGCCTGAGGTAACTTCTGATTAGTTTAATAAAGAGCTAAAAGACCAATAGCTAGGCAGCAGGTATAGGTGAAACTTCAGGGCAGGGAGAGACAACTGGGAGGAGGAATCTAGGTTTGTGGTTTTGCCAGCATCAGATGTGTTGGGAACAATTGGATGTGCTGTACTAAGAAGAGGTAACCAAGCTACATGGCAGAACATATGTTAATACAAGCAGATTAAGTTATAAGAGCTAGTGGAGAGAAATCTAAGCTAAGGCTAAGCTTTTGTACTTAATAATAAGTCTCTGGGTTTTTATTTGTAGGATGGTCCTCCGAGAAAGTCTGAGAAGAAACCTTGCTACAGATAACTTTATCAAAAGTAAAACAAAAATAAGCATAATAATTAAAATATCTAGAATCAATATATAAAAAATAAACTCAGGAAAGCATCATTGGCTGAGTGTATCAATATAAGATGTAGACATAGTTGTATAGAAATTGGAAATATTTTAAAGGCAGCAGTATTGATTCTCCCCAGCAATATCCATCGATAAATCAACCTTCTAACACTGATGGATAGAAAATAATTTATGTCTCATTTTTAGGTAAAGGCAATTAGGACATAATGCATTCAAATACTGAATTTTAGCAACTATGAGCCATACCCACAGCCATACCTTATGTAGGGAAAATAGATGCAAAATGCTCAAAAACTTTTGACCCACAGAGCTACAACATATTATAAACATATTCAGTAGTAACAGGAACTGTTTGATCGAAGAATGGCAAAGTGGCATCATGACTTTTAAAAGCAGAAAATAAGTATGCAATAGAGTACAGGATCTGAGAACAGCAGTCTAAAGGTTTACTGTAAAATGTTGAAAAATACATGCACCCCGCACTGTATAGTATCTGTCTTAGACCATTGTCTTTGTAAATCACACACTTATTTTGTCTCCATTTTCTCATTTATTCCAATATATCTTCTATTCCATATTTACTGTGAGATTCCCAACTATGCAAATGAACTTATTATTTGGTGAATGAATGATGTAGACTTCACTGGAATCTAGCCGTATTTAAGGAATAGAAAACTTTTACGGAACCAGGAGGTCCATCCAGAGGGGTAAGTGTGTGTCCGCCCAGCCAGCAGGACACTCGCGGAACAGAGTACAGGCATTCTCCAATCGCCTAAACTTTCTGGCCATTCAACTGGACTTCTCCCCAGCTACTGGCTTTATCTATCCCATCCTAGCTTTCCCCCAAGCACCCACTTTCATCTGTGGGATTTTAGGATCCCCCAGCTCAGCCAGCTTCAGGGCTGAAGGCCTGGGGACACAGTGGTGAGTGCTAGTGCTACAGGGGTTTCTTTGTTCGAAGGCGAAGGTGCCTGCACCTTCCAAGCCTGCCCTATTGTCTGCAAGGTCCCTGGCCAGCAAGAGGCCCTGTTCCTGTACCAAGGTATTCATTCAGAGAGGTAAGTGTGTGCCTACCCAGCTGGCTGAATGCCCCAGGAATGGAGTACAGGCACCCTCCAATCCCCTAAACTTTCTGGCCATTCAGCGGACTTCTCTTCAGCTTACACCCAAGCACCCCCTTCCCTCCATGTGGTAGCGCAGGTGTGAAATTCCTAACTAGCAGCCTCAGCTTTCTACACAGGCCCAAGCCGAGCAATACTATCTCACTACAGGAAATGATTATTCTTACCTGGTCCTGTTAAATTAAGACACTGAAAGGTTTTGTTAGCACATTGTCTGACTGACTTCAAGATTGTAGCTAAGTTTCGTTTCTAAACCATCTTAAAGTCTCTGGTTTTCCTCACACTCATCCTGCTGGTAGGTTCTCTCCATGGCATTTTGATAAACTGTTTAAGGTGATGAAGGAATTTTTTTCCGCGGTGATGAAGATGGGTGATGTTACAAGGAGATAGAAGCTGTCCAAGTCCTTTGCCTTGGCAGACAGTTGCTGTGAGAACCGGCACCATGCTAACACAGCATCACCAATGGCATTTTTGTTTATTTTTTATGAACACTAAAATAATGAATCAGTTTCTAAATTTGTAAATAACAAATAGAAAGAAACAGAATAAAAATTCAGTTAGAAGAAAGAAGATCAATTGCGGGCTGGAGAGATGGCTCAGATATTAAGAGCATTGTCTACTCTTCCAAAGGTCCTGAGTTCAGTTCCCAGCAACCACATCTGTAATGGGGTCTGGTGCCCTCTTCTGGCCTGCAGGCATACACACAGACAGAATATTGTATACATAATAAACAAATAAATAAATAAATAAATAAGATCAATTAAAGCCAACTAAGAGAACACAGCACAGTATTCATAGGGGGGCAAGATCTTGGAACTGTTCTCATGCCATGAGGCATGAAAAAGGGGAGTTCTGGTCTAACCTGCCAATGAAAAAGCCTCTATTTTTCATTGTCTGTCATCACATAAGAAAACTTACTTCAAATGTAAATATGGTGTCACTGGAACTTTGTCCCTGTTTTCTCTTGCACAATGTGTTTACATAAACTATCATTTGTCTCTTTAATTTATTCATGATGCCTATGAAAGGTTGGGAACTGTAACAATGAATTCTCATTTTCAACTTAATAATTCAGTAAATCATATCACCTCACATTCAGTAATCAAAAATGAGAGCAAGTCCATATGCACAGGGTAGAAAGTTATGATGATTAATAGGTACAAAATCAGAACCAGTTCTAAAATTCCCATTAATATGATAATATGCAGCTACCACAAAATGATAATAGCTGCGTTTATGAGCCCATTTCCTTCTTAAAGACTCTGACAAGCTCTGTGGAATCTCGTTTCTAATTTACTTCTCTCAGAAACATTGAGACTGCCCATATCAATAATGACTTTTTACAAACTCTGTAAAGTAGAACTGGCAGAGTGGTAAATACTTCATGAGGTGGGATCAGTACCAAAGCACACCTCTGCAGCCAAAGTCCCAGCATGCAACACTGGAGATGCTTTGGAGCAAGTGCCAGGTGTTTTGATGATCAGAGAAGTATAAACAAGAGAGGACCAGCTGTTGATAAACAGGCACACGTGACAGTCTGTTCTGTAGCAGTTTAGCAGATGGTTTTTCTCAGAAATTGTTTCTGAGAAATGGGATCATTTAAAATCATCTTGAAAAGATGCAGCTGAGTTTTATAGAGCACCAGAATTCAGTGAAAAATATAATAATCTTTTTGACTTCAAAAGTCACCAAAATTAAAAATAAATTTTTCTACTCCCTTACTCCCTGAAGTTAAACAATTTAACTTTCTATAGTCCTAATTTGATAGAGATGAGATTCTTACATTGAAAAGAGAAAAGTTTGCTGTTTTATTTACATACACAATTTAAAAAACACAAAAGACATCCTGTCTTTAATGAATTCCTAAAACAAAATGTTTCCAACTTCAGATGAAAGGCATTATTTGTTGTTATGACAATCACAGTAAAAAACACAAGACTGAATTTTAATGCTGGATATGCAGAAGAGCCCCCAGAATTTTGTGACTTGGACAACATTAAGCTGCCCCGGGGTCCTTACTGCGTGGTCTAAAGTGTCTTTTGTTTTTTCTTTTTCCATGACAATATATTTGCACTTGAAGTAAGTTTTCTTATGTGATGACAAACTACCAGAAATGAAGGCTTTTTGTGGTTTGCACATTATCAGGTTAGATCAGAACTCTTCTTTGTCATGACTTATGGAATAGTCTCATTTAAAAAATAAAGTAACTCCATAATCAGAAAAGGCCTAGTAGATCTCCATGCAAAACTAAATCCAGTAAAAAAAAAATGACACTGAATCCTTTCTGGTCTGCTCCCAGTCCCTGCAATGATGCACTGAAAGACGTAACAGATAGAAAATTCTGAGTCAACTAGTATATTCAATACTGATAATGGCATGATCTCAAGAAATAAAAAAAACTATTTTTAAATAATGATTCATAAAAATCTATTTATTACACATTTTCCCTTTGATAGTAAAAGCTGCTAGACGTCATGCTCTAGCATGAAGATGCAGATGATCTTGTCAAAGGATGCCATGACTTCCATCCAACGACTGGGAAAAGTGGGTTCTAGAATTCCACAGACCACGGTACATTTCCTTTATCCAACCAATATACCTGTGAGCAAGTTTTTTCCCTCCTGGTATCTGAGTATTCCATGAATTGATACAGTGACTTAGGTTGACATCGTTGTCCTAGAAATGGTATTGCACAGATAGTCTTCAGAATTCCAAGCCTCTGGGTGAGGTAGATTCCTGTAGTGTCTGTGGATAATTGGACTATTCCTCAAAAATGATGGAGTCAGTCAGTCTCAAAGAAGCTCAATAGATGGCCTGCTATGACGGAGGCTTCTATCTTCTTTCAAGAAAAAAAATAATTTCAAAAAGTATTGTCCCTTTGTCAATTAAGTCATAGGAACAGAAGCATAACATCCACACATCTCTCCCTGTGCCAAAAGCTTTTAATGTCTCTAAATCCTGCTCATGACCAGTGTTGCAGCAAGAGTTCCCAGGAATCTCGAGCATCTTAAGTTGTCAGTGAGGAAGCCATCATCTTGTCTTCAAGTCTGCATCTGTCATCTCTGTGCAAACCCGATATTGGTGGTAGCTTATGCTTTCTCTAATGACCCATATTTCTATAAATGGTGACATTAATCAGTCATTTAAATGCAAATGCCTCCTGAATTGTTCACGGGTTAGAACTGTAATAGCCGCAGTGCAGAAGTTCTTGCAATAGCAATTTTGACTGGAATCTATTTTAGAAATTTAACAGATTGTACAAAAAGAAATCATTTTAGAATGGAAGACAGTATCTGAGATGATGCATTCGTCTTGCTTTCTATACCTTAGAAACATATAATTCTACTACAAATAAAATATTACATTTAAAAGTACATTTGTTTCAATAAACCCTGCATTTTGATATTACCAGAGTCAATCATATAAGTGCATTTTCTTTCTTTTGTTTTTAGAATGTGCATTTCTATCATTGAGGAATAACTTACCTCTTTGTTGTAGCAATACCAAATTGCTTGAGACTGATTAATTTATAAAGATCAGATACTTATTTCTTATAATATTGAAGGTAAAAAGTACAAGATGGTAGTGCCAAAAATTGTCAAAGTTTTTCTTGCTATGTAATAGATTGAATATTGGAGAGTCATGAGGCAGGGTAGTATCCTTGATATTGAGAATGAAGTCCCCACCCTGCAAAAGCAGCAGGTTGAACTCACTCATAAGAATGGCACTCTCAGAACCTCAAGACCTCATGGAGTTCCCTCCTTTTCACAGTGTTACAACAAAAATTAAATTTGAGCATTGAGTTCTGGAGGGAATGCACAAACACAGCTGGGATGCAAAGAGAAACAAAAAGTCAATGGATGAACCTGTAGTTACCAATATTTTTGTCCAGGAAATACCAAGGATGGGTTCTACCTCTTCTACTGACAGGGAAATACTGAATAAATAACTCTCCTTTTCTGATTATTCTGTTTATATTCAATGTGTAGTATTTTTCTGAGGTAAAGGAAATTGAATAAGTTATATAGACTGGTATAGAACAATTAAAACAATCTCAAGCTTAACACACATTACTAAGTGAGTATAGTTTTCAGTTACTGTTATTGACTAGATACCAACAAGTTTCAAAATTTAGTGATGATGAGATAATGAAAGACAGGGTGATGGACACCTGAGAACATATGTGACAATATAGACATCAGATAAATGTCGCCATGATACATCTTCTAGTTTCAATATAGGATCTGTAGCACAATTAATAGAAACCCAGAGGCAAATATTGTGGTTCAACCTAAAGGTCAGAAAAGCAAAACACCCAGCCACTGACTCTTACCTCTACCTCAGTCCAAAATGGAGGTTCTGCCTCCAGGAAACTCAGAATGCATCTCTGTGTGTGAATATTCCTCTCTAGGACTGGCATTAAAGGTATAAACCACTACCACCTGGTTTCTATGGCAAACTAGGGCTACTGGGATTAAAGTTGTGTGTTACCACTGCCTGGTCTAAAAGGCTGACCAGTGGGGCTGTTTTGCTCTCAGATCTTAAGGGATATTGTCTGGGCTTTGCCTTGATTACACAGGTAGATTATACTATAATTAGCTGAAAGAGAAAGGTTTAGGACTTCATGGAACACATAACTCTGGTGTGGGTACTTCAGTTGTATATGTCTAGGAGATCAAATATCTAAAGCTCATAAGTAGTACTAAAGATATCAATAGAGCCATCAGTGTTCTCAATGTCTTTCTATCAGAGAGAACAGATTTGTAAATATTTTAGGTGGTATTAGAATGCTTTTATGATTGTATCAAAATATTCGAAGAAGGAGACTTTAAAAAGTAAAGACTATTATATCAGCTTACAGTACTAATGATTCATGATTGTAGTGTTTGCTTGAACTTCTATCTTGTTATATGAGGCCATGATAGTAAGAACATGAATGCTAAGATCTCCACTGGCAGATATGAATCCAAATGTTGGAATAACCAGTTGGTGTGCTCTTCTCTGGGAAAGATGATTTCTTCTGCTCTCAGAGTTTCTTATTTATTTATAGTGTGTAGAGTTGATCTTCATGAGCTTCTATATTGGTTATCTATTGATGTTCTCTTTGTTCAGGTCATGTTTGGGCAGCCATGTTGGTGTCATTTTCTAGGCATAGCTTCTGACTTCTGACTTTGTTGGTAGCAAAGTCCCTGATCATCTGTCTCCTACAATATTTCCACCTCCTATTCCACAATGATCCCTGAGTTTTATGTGCAGGAGTTTCTTTGTAGAGGTATCTACTGGGACTGGGCTCTGCAACTCTACATTTTGATTGTTTAGGGCTTTCTGAAATGGTCTCTCTATATTACAAAAAGAACTGTCCTTGATGAGAAGGACTGCACTTACCAGTAGGATTAAGAAGAAATATCTATAATGCAGTTACTGGTTGTGCTGGTTTGGTAAACTGGTGTGGGACAATGGTCTGTATTCTGTCAATTATGTTTTAAATAAATGCTGATTGGCCAGTAGCCAGGCAGGAAGGATAGGCAGAACCACCAGACAGGAAGTAGAGGTAGGTCAATGAGAGCGGAAGTATTCTGGGAAGATGAAATCTTGGTGTGCAGTGTCACCTAGCCACAGAAGAAGCAAGACGTGCCTACCTTGTCGAATAAGGTACCAAGTCACGTGGCTAACATAGGCAAGAATAATGGGCTAATATAAGTTATAAGAGTTAATAAGTCTGAGATAATGGGCCAATCAGTTTATAACTCTTGTAGACCTCTGTGTGATTTCTTTGGGTCTTAATGACTGTGGAAACTGGGCAGGACAGATGCCCCAACAACAGTAAATGGGACATTATATGTTCTCCACCAAGATCCATGACTTAACTCGTCCTGGGTAGTTGCCAAGGTTTCTTATACTAGGAGTCATTACTTTCATCTTGTTGAACATGTGGTAAGTCAACTTTTTTAACTTACCTCATTTCTCTTTAATTATGTTTTGCCTTTGGACTTTTTACCTTGCTTTATTCTATATATTACTCTTCATTTTACTCAGTGGCTGGCTGTGTGGCAGGGTAACTGACCCATGGTATGTTCCTCTCTGTTGTAGGGGAGCTGCTTGTTCATCCAGCCACACAGAACAAAAATAATCACACAGAAATCATATTAATTAAAACATTGCTTTGCCCATTAGCTCTAGCTTCTTATTGGCTAACTCTTACATCTTAATTTAACCCATCTCCATTAATCTGTGTATCGCCATGATTCTGTGGCATACTGGGTAAAATTCCCAGCATCTGTCTCTGGTGGCTCCATGGCATCTTTCTCCGACTCTGCCTTTCTTCCACCCAACATTTGTTCCCATCTTCCCCTCCTACCTAAGTTCTGCCCTATCAACAGGCCAAGGTAGTTTCTTTATCCATTAACCAAGAAAAGCAACACAGAGACAGAAGGACCTCCCACACCACTTCTACTTTTTCTTTTCTTGTTCCTCCCTCTTCCCTAGATTTTTCCTACTATTTCTTCTTTCTGCATGCTAGTTCCACCTATCCTTTGTTCTGTATAGCTATTGGATGTTCAGGTCTTTATTAGACTATATTTAGGCAGACAAAGTAACACAGCTTTACAGAGTTAAACAAATACAACATAAAAGAATGTAACAGATCTTTGCATCATTAGACAAATATTCCACAACATAAAGAATAGAACACATCTTGAAGTATTCCACAGCAGAATCATGATTAGGAAGAACTGTTGGTTGTTTATGTCCTTTGGAAGCTGGTATGATACATTCAGGTACTGTGAAGTCTTCGGGGAGGGGACATTCATGTCAGTTCTATGGTGCAGGAGAATTGTCTGTATTCTGTCAATCATGTTTTAAATAAACGCTGATTGGCCAGGCAGGAAGTATAGGCAGGAAAACCAGACAAAAAGGAGAAATGATGCAATGAAAGCAGGAGAATTCTGGGAAGAAGGAAGTTGATTCCTCCCACTCCTGCCCAAACCACCGAAGAAACAACATGTGACCTGCCAGCTGAAAAAGGTATTGAGCCAATGGCTAAAATAGATCAGAATAATGGGTTAATATAAGTCATAAGAGCTAATAAGAAACCTGAGCTAATGGGCCAGTCAGCTTCTAACTTATGGAGATTCTCTGTGTGATTTTCTTTGGGCTTGCAGGCTGTGGGGTACCGGGTGGGACAGAAACCCCAAGAAGCAGGCCCCGTTCATGTTACAGTTCTAGCTCAGAAGAATACCCTGTTTCTGAAGTGCATAGAATCTTCAGCAAAAGGGACTTCTACCTCTGTGGAGTAACCAAGGGCAATGATAATTGGTTGTATAGTTTGTGAGTCTCTCTGAGAATTTTTACTAACTGAGATAAGGGATTCTCATATCTGGTTTTGATAGTTTTTGCTAGATGATCTTTGGCTCTTGGAGGGAGCAATGCAAGCCCCAGTGGGAAAAAATGTCAACTTTAACTACATATGTATATTTACGCATAACCCTACATATATTATAGTTATTTTAGGTAGATAGTCAACACTATTATTCCTTAATTTTTCAGAGGAAAGTCTTTAATTTCTTGAAATCTTTGAGGCAAAACTGTACTTCCACTGTGGGCTTTTTATATCAAGCATATTATTGATAGACATAAAATGAAGAAAAGTTATTTTTGCTAAGTTATTAAAACTTAAGGTATATCCAAAGAATTTGGTAGCAAAATATAAGTTAAAAATATTGCATTTAAATTTTAGATAGGATTAAGAAATCAAGTAAGGGGTATCTTCTTAGAATATTTTGAATATTGCTACATCTTTCATAGAATATTTTGAATATTACTACTGAATTTATAAAAGGAAGTAAAACTTCTCGTCATTCTTTTGGCAAAATTAACAGTTCTATAACCGAGTCATTGTTTTCTGTGAAAACACAACACATTTCCAAGTTGTCAGGATAGTATTTCTCACATATTTAAACTATCTGTGATCAGCAAAATGAAAATTACTATTAATTTATATACAATTAAATAGATATGAATCTTGTTTTAATTTATTTGATAAAACTGGTGCCCTAATGAGTTATAATAGTGAATTTTCAGCAAATAAGTATTGAGTTTTGTTTATTGTTATTATATAATTAAGTGAATGTCATACTTACTAATTCCTTTAGTGCTTAAGCTTCAATTAACTTTGGCATAGGGAGACATACAAGGTGTCTGTAGCTTTTCTAGAACTTTAGACTCATTGAAGGTTTTGATAGAAAGGGCACACAGTAGACGGGAAATTATTTGATTTCCACTCATCTGTCTCTTTGGTGATCTGTAACATCAATTTCCATATAATTAAAAATAACAAAGACCTAGCAACATTTAGTTTTGGAAGATATTAGAACATAAGTTATGGGTAATAGCCTTTCGAATGCTGTTAGTAGCTAGTCGTATGGGAAAGTTCTGACAGAAATGCATTAGGCCTAAACAGTTTGCCTGGCTCAAATGAGATGCCATCAGCATTAAAAAAGGGAAGCTTTGTGGTCACAAACAAAAATACAAAAAGTACCACAGAAAATATAACTGGTGATCTTAAATTTGATTAGTGATTCTGGTCTGTGTGTTTTCCCTTTATAGGGATAAAGTTTTATCAACACCAGATTGCAAACACTCAGCTTTCATCATACATAAACATTAAACATGTGAGTGTGTAACACACAGGATAATGCAGATACCACTAAATCCCAGGCAAGAAACCAGTTATTCAGTTCAGTCAATCAAACTTTGCTAGCACCAAAGGTGCTACACTGGTCACAATTTACAGTTTTAACTGTGTCGATTTGTTAGTTTTAGAGCCTAGAAGGAAGAAGTGGTCTTTGAAGAAGAGGCATTGATTAGGAAGTCTAGGGAGAAAGATTAGAATACATGAACAATGGAAGATATTTCACTGATTACAGCATTCATTGTCTGATTCAAAACTATTTCATGAAATTAGCAACACTGAGCAGCAAACCCAGCTCTCTGATGTTTTGTATTACTTTGTTTCTTAAAACAATGCAGAGGAGAACACACTGATGAATGATCACATCAGGCCTGACTCTGTGTAAAATGCCACTGAATATATTTATCTCATGCTCTTAGTTAAATTGTGCCACAGATGACATGAACAGTGTCTGAGGCCTTTCTGAAGGACACATTTAACTGTGTGTAGACAAATGATTGAGATTTAGAGAAGAGAAAATATCTAAAGGAGAGAAAGGTATGAGAAGTAAAGGATAATGACCAAGCCTTTGCACAATTACTGTGTCTCTCTACATTCATGTAAGATCCTACACTTCCTCATCTTGTGAGCAACCCCAGACAGTGGACTGTGACTGCAGCCCTCCAATTTGAAGTGTCAGTTGTCTCTGTTTGTACCTGGACAAAACATTCCACACCACAAATACAGAGATTGCCTTGTCTCTGGGAATAAATATAACATCTTTTCTAAAATTCTGATACTTCTTCATCGTCACCCAGACATATAATATAGTCCTCGCATTGTTCCCTAGAAGTTTTCCAATTTCAGATGTAATGACTACATAGACTTTAATCCATTTGTATCCATTCTCTCACTCTCACACTTTCGCTGTCTCTCTCTCCTGCTTTCTCTGTCTTCCTTCTTCACTATCTCACTAGCTTGCTTGCTTTACAAACACACACTAATTTAACAGAAAGGCTCTTTCCTCCAGCTTTTGCATGTCTTTCCAGAGGAACTCTGTAGGACTATCACAAAGCAGTCATGCCACTCCTTCCCTTTATTTCTCTCCTTTTACTTCAGAAAACAGTTTTATTATATACTGTGGGGGGTTGATGATTTCTGTTGGATGTAACATGATCATAGCTCACTTGCAGAACTCAGAATTCATGTTTTCACTTCTTGAGGTTGAAATAAAGTGTTCCTTAAGAAAAAAAAAGACCACTGGAGGGAAATAAATCAGCTTCCACGGTAGTAGCAGCAAATCTTAGTGAGCACAGTACACTGACATCCGCTCCACATCCAAGGTTTCCCTTGAATACCTCGTGGGGTTTTCTCTCCTTGACCTCTGCATGGAGGTAAATACCATGTGCTATAATCACTGGATCTCGCAGTAGTTGTTTTCAGTTCTCAGGGGGATATTTTCTTCCAACAGGAACTGGAGAGTACAATAGTAAGAAGAAGACAAAACAAGAACTAACAAACAAAAAATCCATACCAAACAAACCAGGAGTTGGGGGAGACAAAAAACTGTGATCAAAGTATCATGAAAATAAACAAACAAACATTTTTGAGTTAAAAAAGTAAGCCCTCAGATTAAAATGAAGACAACATTGTCATGCACCTACGGAAAAGGATAGAGGAAGAAGACAGACGGGGCAGGGACTCCTTTCAGCTTCTATGTGTGCTGATCTGATATGGAAGGAGGTGTTTCAGATCTGTTGCATAAAGGCCATACATAGTGACAGCATAATACTATGTCAGGCAGAAAGGCATAGCCTGTAAAGGCAGTGTATGACTGTCTGAGTTTTAGGATTCATTGTTTCAAGTCAGTTGACAGATATCTTTATTATTTAATTTTAAATTTCTCCAGTGAACTTTGTGTGACATTTGACAGGAATCAAAACATCTTAATTCTTCCAAATTTGGATTATTATAAACACAGTACCTAAATGTGGACCAGTTCTGCGGACACCCCAAAGGATTGACATTATTTGCTCCTTTATTTCAAATAGATTTGCAAAGTAAAGGAAATGACCAGCTTAATAATTAAATATGTATATGTTGCATTTCCCTAAGTTTATCTTCATACTCTTGGATGAGTCTAAGAATATGAAGGTGTTAATGTCAGAGTCCAGGTATTTCTGACCCACACTTGTCATTTCTTTGGCTTATGTTGCTGTACTAAGGCGATATTTGTCATCGGGCTGTCAGGGCAGGAATTTTCTCTGTCATATAATGACAGCCAATGTCTTTTCATATTTGAGAGCTGGATCACTAATGACAAGGGAAGTGTGGTGGAGCAGGATTAACTCCTGTCTCTGTGTCAATAGCGTGAACATTCTTAGACTAAATGACATTTAAAAAATGGCCTCACACTGTTGATATTGAAATGGAGAGAAATGTGAGAATAGAAACCATTTGACCCTCTGATATTATAGTATTTATAATAATTCAGGAGACAAAATTCTTAGGTTTCTTACAATGGAAACTCTTTTAAACAATAGGAAACTTTGCACAAGAGATACTCTTTGTGTTTTTACATTTGCATAATTTTTTTGGATTTGATTGTGACTGTGTTGTTTAATCTAATGTGATATCTCTGTCAGTGTGGAGGACAAGACCATTTCTATATTCACACCATGTGGATTTAAATGAAGGGCAGCATGCATCATCACTCCTTCCCCTTATCTTGATAAGCCCTTTGAATATTCAATAATAGACTAGGGAAGGCTGGCTAGTGAAGCTTCCCTACCCTTGGGCTACCAGTGACAAGCTCTTGGGTAAAATCATAAACACTTTTATTAACAATGTCTTTATACTCCTGACATTTTGTACTGCTTCCTTCCCTGGTAACTGGGGGTAACCATAGCAACCAGCGGGCCTGGGAGGTAAGCAAAAGTGCTTAATTTGCATCAGTATTCAATTACCTGAATTTCCTTACAACTCCAGCAGGGTACCTGCTGGCACCCAAGTGAGAAGGAATTTCTTTCTCTGGGACTGGTTTAGTGATCCAAGCCTTTTTCCTGTATCTCCAAGGATAAAGGCATAAACAGTTAATGTCCTGAGCCATGATCTTATGTTAATTGAAACCAAGGCGAAGGGCAAGTACAGAATATTAATAGCTTGTTAGGATGGAACCAAAAGCCAGCAGATTACACCTTCCTGAGTCTACTATTGGAGTAGTCATGCTCTCTCTCTGCTCATTGTAATCACGTCTTGTCAACGAGCCCTGTCAATAAAAATAGTTGTGTGGAACTAGTTTTAGGTAGATTTGACTATGAGAAAAAAAGTTTAGTTGAGTGAATGCTTTCACATCAGGGCTCCATAGTGTGGCAAATAGATATAAAGTTGCCCGTACCAGAAAAGTCAGGTTTAAAGAATGATTTATACACTGTGGGTGTCAGGAGCCATTTTAGGCTTCTCCTTTCTCACATCTCACAGGGCCTTGAAGTAAAAATCTTGAGACAAGAAAACTTAAAGTTAGCCAAAACATTACGTGCTGACCATGGAGACTCAAGCTCTGGAAAGCACCACAGAGTGTCTACCTGGCTTGCTGCTTATCACTAACAGCAGGTGTTCTAGCCACGGACCTTGCAACTGCCCTGCTTTGCTGCCAAACTGCTCTGCTTAGTTGCCTAGCTACCGAGCCCCTTTTTCTCTTCCCCCTTTCCCCTTCATCCTTCTCCCTTTCCTCAGTTTCCCCTGCCCGAGCTCTTTACTGAGGAGTATTTAAGACATGAAACTTGCTTCAATAAACGGATGCCTTGACAAGAGAATACTGCTTGGTGTCCGTTTCTCTTTCCTCCCATGTCTTTCAGATAGTGCCTCTTCAAGACCCTGGAGTAACTTAGGACGTGCTGGGCGGGTCGCTGCGGGGATAATATAGAATAGAGAGATGTCATGATTTCACAAGATCTGTATAGAATTGACAGTGACTGTCCAAAAGACAGGTGTTTCCAAAGATTTGCAAGTCAAGTCCTCCACATGGAGGAAATACTCCCATGCATTTGTCAAATATATCTGTCAGCTATGCATTCACCGTATAATACTTGTGGGCTCTTATCAATAAATAATACGTAACAGTTTGTTGAAAGACAAGATTTGTTATGATCAATGTTGCTTGTGAGAATCCAGGAGACAGGGAAGCACTTATCCCCACTTGATGGACTTGCCATAAAAACTTCCAGCCCTAGTTAGTCTTGTTTACCTTGGAGGCAGACCAGAAACACAAACTAAACATTTGACTGTTTTACACTTTGGGACACAGAACTCATTTTGCCAGTATGGTATTCAATCTGTGGTTAAAATACAGGACCTGAGAACTGAGACCTCAATTTTCCCCTCAGGGGATAAAGGACTCATTACAAGGAGTGACTGAAGCCCCGCTTCAAATATGAGTAGGGTAGCCTAAAGGTTTTTTACTGCTGCTCAGAGTCTGGAACAATTACTTAAAAGCAGAATTACAACTAGACCATCACCATCAGAGAAACCTTTTCTTGTCTTTTGATTAGAATGGATTTAAGTCAATTGTGATGTGACAATTTTGTGTTTATTGTTAGTTTGCCCTCTAGAATTATGGTGTTGACCAGTGAATGTCTGTAAGTGCTTTAGTTCACAAGAAGTTAAGAAAAGTTAGACATACCAAAGAGTTCAGGGATTTGACATATTTGATAAGAAATTTAAATTTTGATATAGTTAAAAATTGTTAAGAAACACTCTAGACCAATTAAAAAGGTCATTCCCAACCCTGAAGATCCTCAACTTTTTAAATTAGATTTTGGCATTATGAACATATATTTTCAAGAAACATTATCTAATTACAGATGAATTCTCTTGACAAAAACTTGGTTCAGAGACACAGAGCTCAGAGGTGTGTTCTTCCTTAACCCTTACAGATGTTGGCAGTCAAATATGGATTTGATCCTTTTTCCTCCCAGGCACCTAAGACATGGACATGAATGGCTAAAATACAGGTACCAAAGATGGGTAAGTCTGAAAAACAAAAAGTTTTCACCTAAAGCAGGTGCCATTGTCTGTCCTGTTGCAGAAGCACAGGGTTTATTAAAATAAACAAAAGGGAGGAATTGTGGGGGTTCAAAAATGTGAGCCTATTTCTACCTTGTCTGATGTTCAGATTGTTTGGAGGTTGCTCAAAATGGTTGGCAAGCTCAGCTGGACATCCCAGCTTAGGATGTGATTCCTTGGTTCTTTTGACATTAAGATAGCTCACAAAGGGGAGGGGGAGGGAAATGGGAGGTGGTGGCGGAGAGGAGGCAGAAATCTTTAATAGATAAATAAACAAATAAATAAAATAAAAAAGATAGCTCACACAAGTAAATCATCCTGTATATATCAAATTACATACTGACAGATGGGCTGAATATGCAAATGTACTTCTGCTCCTTCTTTTGTAATATGAGGTTACCTGGGCAGTGACTGCCTTCAAGATACTTGGTCTAGGGTAGCTTCACTACTTAAACAACAGAATGTTAATGATTTGATGCCTCAAAGTATTAAAGTGATTAACTGTTTTAGTTGTTTTTTGTATCATGCTAATAAAGTCTTTAGTTACATTCTCCCCCCCACCTTTGTATTGGATATAAAAGCATATGGAAAAATAAACACAGGCAATTTTAGTATTTACTGGAATTCCCTCCCAGTACTTTCTTTGGTTTCTGTTCTTATTTTTTTTCATGCATCTTTGTATGTCTTTATTTCTAATTCCCCATGTCCCTACCCTGGTAACAAGTGTTTTGGTTGAGGTTTGTCCCTGACATATAACAGCCCAAAATTACATGGTCATGGACAAATACTGGCAAAATCGTAAGAGACTGACAGACATCTACCTCCATAAAAGGACATTTGTAGCTTGTCCTGTGGATATGCAGGAAGGCCACCTTCTAGAGGACTGACGTCCAACACTTGTTCCATGGCATAGAGAGAGCAAACACAGCTGGAAAATTCCAATGCACAGGAACAAACCAATGAGTATGGAAGATGAGAGAAGAAAGAAAAACATAGCAGGTAGGATGGTGACTCTGACTGTGTGTAGTTCCAACCTGTGCTGGTGGCTGCAAAGCCACAGGAAAACGACTTTTTCAAGAATTCATATGCCCAAAATTGGGCACTAGATGTAGTTGAATGTCTTAATAATAAAAATCCAAAGTCAGATATAGTGGTTAAATCTGAAGATTAGAGAAGCAGAGAGACCAGTCACTAAAAAGTTCTTTTATCCCTACTAATTCTCAGACCAAAGGGGAGATCCTTTCCTAAGACTGCATCTTCAGACCCCATCTGTCATGTGGACTCACCTTTCTCCACCAAACCTCAGATTGGAACTCTCTCCACCAAACCTCACTCTGCGCTGAGTTCCTGTCTCCTTCTGTTTTATCTTCCTCTCTCCACCCAACAATATTACTTGTCTTCCTAGTGCTGGGATTAAAGGTATGTCATCCCACGTTCTGGGATCACCTTTATGCAAGTAAAGCTGCCCTGACAGGGAACTTTGTACTCTGCTTCCCACAAGTCTCTGTCACACACCTGGCACTGGAGACCCTAGAATCCACTGAACTGAACTTCCTCTCTTCTTCCTCATCAGACAGCACAGACTTCTATGGAACTGAAGTTTCAAGTCAATACTCTTTTTTTATTTAGATCAGCAGTCCCCTTTTCTTCAGTGACACATTTTACTACACAGCATTTGTGCTTGATAAAAATGAAAACGAAAGGCATTTTGTTTTGAGAGTACTTGATAACGGTGTTTGAGTTCTGGAAGTATCTGGTAGTTTGGTTTCAAATTTTTATATTTGTCTATAAAGATATTTAATAAATTGTATGTTTTCAACCTCAGCCATAGGCATGTATTTAAAATTCAATCGTTTTCATTTGTCTATGTTGGTATATCTCCTATATTATTTCTGGCAATATCATGTTTTCCTAAAGAACCCATGATATTAAGACATTTGTATGCCAACTCTGGCTACACAACGTATAGGGGAAGATGTGGAGGCCCAAAAAAGTGAGCCTGTTTCCACATTGACCAAAGGTCAGAGAGTTGGAACTTTCCTTTAGTTCCTTCAAGGTTACTGTGCTTCTACCTCAAACAAGAGTCTAAGGATCCAACTAAGTTCCAGTTCCCTTTATGGAGATAACTTGGAATTCAACCCAGGTAGTGGTTTGCCTACAGAATGTTTTGTTCTAGGGTATAAGCCTGACTTGTTTTGTTCTAGCAATAGAACGTGTAACTATTATTCAGCCTGTGACTTTCAATTGTCATGTTTATTTCCTTGTATCGTGTTAATGCAGTCTTTTGCATTACTCTCACCTTTTGGGGTTAGGGTATTTTAAGCAGTTGGAAATTAAACGTGGGCCATTTTTTAATACTCACTGGAATTCCCTCTGGATATTATCCCATGTTTCTCTGTTTTATTATTTTAATTTGTGCCTTCATATTCTTTACTATATTTCTAAATCCCCATGCCTTTACCCTGGTGAGAGGTATTTTTGCTGATGCTGGTCCCTGACAGGAAGACCTGCTTCATATCACTTATGAGAAGCTTAGAATCAACATTTTGATGAAACCAGAAAATCCTGTAAAATGAAAATGAGTGATTTTTCTCGAACATACCAGAAACTTGAGCTTACACGGTGAGTCACTTCTGAATGCAGAAGCTGTTCCTGCCCCAGAGATGCAAGTCCAATCTGCTTACCTGGAGTAGAAGCTACAGGGACCACACACTCATAGGAGGTATTTCTGGAAATTTTGCTATATTGCTGACCTCAGCCCCTCAAGCTCAATCACACTGAATGTTTCTCACAATGATGATATGGAGGATCCTCTGGGTTCTAGAAGAGGAAAGAGAAAACACAAGCAGTTCCTTCTGGAGCACAAGGTCATATCAGAAGGAAAGGCTGCACTAGTGCCTTAAGTCACCCAGGAAAATGACTCATGATCATGTGAACTGATACAGACAGGTACTTGATAAAACTCAGCATGCACTTTATGTAAACTCTCAGCGTCCTGAAAAGGATAAATTGGTTTATAAAAGCCAATGATCAACCGCAGCTTCAGGGTGAGCAAGAAAATGATGTCCTCCCCTGATATAGGAGTGTCTTCTCTCTATCTGTTGCTTTCATTGGTTAATTAATAAAGAAAACTGCTTGGTCTGATAGGTCAGAACACAGGTAGGTGGTGAAGACAGAACAGAATTCTGGGAAAAAGAAAGCAGAGTCAGGCAGATGCCATGATTCTCCGACCCGAGAGGACGCAGGTTAAGATATTTCCCAGTAAGCCACCACCTCGCTGTGCTACACAGATTACTAAATATGGGTTAAAGCAAGATGTAAGAATTAGCTGAAACTAATGGGCCAGACAGTGTTTAAATGAATACAATTTGTGTGTGTGTGTTTGTTTTAATATTTATTTATTTATTATGTATACAATATTCTGTCTGTATGCCTGAAGGCCAGAAGAGGGTGCCAGACCTCTTTACAGATGGTTATGAGCCACCATGTGGTTGCTGGGAATTGAACTCAGGACCTTTGGAAGAGCAGGCAATGCTCTTAACCACTGAGCCATCTCTCCAGCCCCCAATTTGTGTGTTGTTATTTCGGGTGTAAAGCTAGCCATGCAGGAGCCAGGCAGGGTGACAAGCAGGCCTGCTTGCCTCATCACTACACTCCCCTGCTATTCCCTCATGTTAGTTGCAAACCCAGGAAAAGAAGACAATAATGGGCGCTGTAATATATAGATTGAAATTACCTGATGCGAGTGAGAAGGAAACACAGAACATGCAACAAACCTGCTTAGGAGTTTATTGGGGCGGGGGGCATATGGGCCTGGTGAGGTTGGTATACACAGAGAGAGAGAGAAGGTTGAAGATGGTGTGTCCAGTTTTTAAAGGCTGACTAGCACATGAACACAGGTGGACAATGTGGTTATGTCATACACAGATGATGGAGCTCACGCGTGTACACAACTGCTCACATAGCTGCATCATACATGGGTGATGCAACCATGCTACACATGGGTAGTGCCTGAGGGCTCGTCCACACATGTGTGGACCTGGAACCCAGAAGTGTCAGCCATGTTGTGGCTGAATTATAACATTCCACCCTTTTGTTTATTATAAAACTTTGGGGGATTTGGGGACGTTAATGAATGGGAATGGGGCAAAAATTTTGGGAGTTTTGGGTCTTTAATGGGTGGGGAAAAGAGTGTTGAAAGGTCTCTCATGACAGCTTCCTGCTAATTTTGTGGGCATCGTGGGCATCATCAGGTCTCTCAAGACTGCTTTTTGCTGATTTTGTGGGTGTCGGAGAGTTGAGGTGCTTGACCCTGTCCTGGGGTGACTTTTGTGGTCATTCTGGGCTCTGTGGAATTGGCTGGCTGTCAGCTTGGACCTTGCATGATGCTAAAAAGGAAAAAAAATTAGATCTTAGTTATTAAGAGAGGAGAGTCCCAAGGTGGAAGATAGAGATTTAGGGGATAGGGTGGTGTGGAGGAGTAATTTCCCAGGGGTTTCTGAGACCAGGAATGATAAGGGAAGAATTAAATGACACTTATTCTGGGTGAGTCTGGTCTCTTTAGATAGGTCCAATTTTCTCACTGGAGCTTATGAAAAATGTTTGAAAAGAAATAAATTTTTGACATATTAAAAGCTTATTATCTTAATGGTATAGTGTTTGAATAGAAGACAGTGGGGAGGATGGAGAAAAAGAAGGGGGGATTGTTAGAAAGGGAATTATTAGCAAATCTTAAGGCACTTATTCTATTTACCATCATGACATTATCTTAATATCCAGAAGACACTGCTGTAGTCAGTGATAAACCCATTATGTTAAAAATCTGTTTTGTGAGATTTTGGAGACAATGGCTGTGAATGTTCCCAAGCTCATTATTGTTTCTTACCACCTGGATTTTGGAAATCCTTGTACCTTCAGGTCTATGTTTAATGATGTCCCCTATAATAACAGTTGAGTGGTTTACTGGAAATTTTAGTATGACATTGGAGATATAGAGAAGTTGGTAAAGCAGATAGGAGAAAGAGGAAGAGGCAGAGAATATGGAGTTTTGGCATGGGAGGTTTGAGTATGGTAATGAAAGTTTTATTTTTCTGAAACTGGAGAAAAGTGGCTGGTCTTGGAGCAGGGTCCTTTTTGGGTTACCATATATGAAGGGGTATCTTCAGCTGGAAGAGTATAAGTCTTAAGGTGGGACAGGTGGATCCAATGAGAGAGTCCCTCAAACTTGGCAGCTGTGAGAGTTACAAGAATTACTTTAAATGGGCCCTGACATTTAGGGGAAAGGGGTGAGGAGTATTGGTCTGGGGTAGAGAAGAATATCTGATCTCCTATTTTAATCAGTGATGGGCATGAATTGGCACATGGCTGAGGTAATGAGTAGTCAGTAAAATCCCATAATAAGGAACAAGATGGGATAACCACAAAGTAAGCAGGTGATCAGGAAGGGGAAAGGTTTTAGGTGAGAGGCTGGAGGTCAAAATTGGATGCCCATACATGAGTTCAAGGGACAAGATGGAAAGGAGGATTTTGGAGAGAGCCCTAAGCCTAAGAAGGGCCAAAGGCAAAAGTTTTACCCAGTCAAGGTGAAGTTCCTGTGACATCTTAACAAGAACGTTTTTTTAAGGAACAGTTAGTTCGTTCTACCTTTGGTTAAGACTGGGATATGAAAATGCCAGAGAATGTTAAGAGCCTTAGATAAAGTTTGAAACATCTGGGAGGCAAACTCTAGGTCATTATCCACCTGAAAAAAGGTTGGCATTCCAAACCAGGGAATAATTTCTTAGAGAACATCGGAAACTGATGGGCCCTCTTGTTAGTGATGATAAATGCTTCAATCCACCCAAACATGGTGTCCACCAAAGCTAGGAGATACTTAACTTATCTGACTATGGGCCTATGAGAAAAATCAAGCTTCCAGTCAGTTCCTAGAACAGAGCCCCTGGCCTGGTGAGTGGGAAAAGGGAAGCCATGATATTTGTTCTTGGGATCTGAATTTTGACATATTTTATAAGAGGCAGTGATAGCTTTTAAGGACTCTAAGTCTTCAGAAGTGGGTTGGAGGTGAGTCTTGACAAATGAAACAGAGCTTTGCTATTAGGATGAAAGAAATTATGTAGCTAGGACAGAATTTTTCCAGGCATCAGGGAGTGTCTGTGAGAATGTGGGCTGTACTGTATAAACCCCCTGTGGTGACTGAAGTAGGTTTAGGTTCTGGAATGTTGCTGATCTAGCTGCATGGTCAGCCCTGTTATTTACATTGAAAATAATGGAACTTTTGGTCTGATGAGACTGACAGTAAATAATTCATATAACCTTGATGAGATGGGAGGCTTTTAACAAGTCCAAAATATAACTTGAGTAAGTTATGGATCCTCATTTAATTGTAAGAAGCCCATGCCCCTTTCAGAGAGCTGCATGGGACAGAAGGATATGTGCTGTGATACAAGCGGCAGGCTAAGTTCCTGGCACCTGGCCACCTGTCCCGCTAGCTTTATACCTGAAATAATTACACAGAAACTGTATTCTTTTAAACACTGCTTGGCCCATTAGTTCCAGCCTCTTATTGGCTAGCTCTTACATATTGATCTAACCCATTTCTAATAATCTGTGTAGCCCATGAGGTGGCTTACCAGGGAACATCTTAACCTGCATCTGTCTGGAGTGGGAGAAAAGCCTTTGTAAGTTAAAAGGTGGAACATATTGTGGTGGAGAAGACAGTGGTGGTGGATGACTCAAAGTTTAGTTTCTATGACTCAAGAATAAGAAGCTCAGTGGCCACTAAAGTACATATTCAGGGTGCCCAGCCCCGAGTGGTAAGGTCCAGCTTCTTTGACAGGTACGCTACAGGTGCAAAGGAAGGTCCCAGCTGATGTCCTAGGACCCCAAGTGCATATTACTTTTTCTCTGTTACATAGAAGGAGAAGGGATGAGTTAAATCTTGGAGATAAAGAGCTGGAGCCTGGATAAAGGCCTGTTGGAGACTCTGGAAGGATTTAGTAATGGAATGAAGAAGGGGCTTGTGCAGAGAGCTGCCTCATATAAGGGGCATTTGAGATGGGAAAAAGAGGGAACCCAGGAATGCATGAAGCCAGCTAGTTCTAGGAATGATAAAAAACCTCTTCTTTTGTAGAAAGAACTGAAAGGGACTGAATTAGACTTTTTCTGTTTAGGGTAATAGCTTTTTGGGTTGGGGCAATAGTTAATCCCAAGTAAATGACCTGAAAGGTAGACAATTGGACATTAGAAGGTGAGACTCTATAGCCCTTTTTGGACAGAAAATTTAAAAGAACAGAGATATCAATTTTGTTGATCTCCAATGATGGACTGCAAGGTAAAATATAATCTCCATACTGTATGAGTTTAGACTTAGGGAGAGACAGTGAGAATAGGTCAGAAGCTAAAGCCTGACTAGTCAGGTGTGGGCTGCCCTAGAATCATGGAGAAGGATGGTCTAGGTGAGCTGTGTGGAGAGGTAAGTGTCAGGGTCAGTCCAGATGAAGACAAAGATATTTTGAGATTGAAAGCTGAGAGGAATAGAGAAAAATGCATCCTTAAGATCTAGAACTGAGAAGAGGGAGGTTCTTGGAGGGACAGTGGAAAGAAGTGTGTAAGGATTAGGTACTACAGAATGAAGAGGGACCCACGGCAGAGTTAAGTAGCCAGAGGTCTTAAACCTGATGATAGGTTCCATTAGTTTTTAACAGTAAATATAGGGGTGCTTAATGGAGAAGAAGTGGGATGAAATAGATTTTTCTTATAAGGTCTCCCCTAAGACTCTGGAGAGAGAGGCAGTACTGAACTTGGGTAATGTACTTAGTAGGATCTTGCTATTGGATAATGATGGGAGAAATGGTGTTTAGCAACAGAGGGGTTTTGGGTGTCCCAGACTTGGGGATTTACCGAGAGGCTGGTAGAGGAAAAGAAACATTGGAGCTGGGAGATTGGGAGGTTAGAAAGAGGAGGAGGAGAGCTGTTGGTGTGTCTGGGGTATGATGAATTGAAGAACCATGGAAAATTAAAGCTCCTACTTTTGTTTAAAAAAATCTCTTCCCATAAGTGTTACTGGGCAGGTTCGCATGACTAAAAATGAATGAACAAGATAAATACACCTAAAAACACAGTAAAGTGGTGGGGTCTGCTGAGGAATATATGGTTGTCCCTCTACCCCAAGAATAAGAAAACTAAAAGAAGAGTTAGGCCCCCAGAATTCCCTCAGTACTGAGTATGTGGCTCCAGTGTCCAAGGGAAGGGAAATTGGCCATCCTGATAGCATGATGTTTATCTGTGGCTCCATGCTACAGATGATGGTTGTGGTCAGGTCAAAGGAGCCAGGGCAGCCTCACTCGTCCATGGCCAGACCTAGAAAGTCAACTTGGGGATTTTCTGGTTTTGATGTCTCCATGCCACTATGTACATTAGGACAATTGATTGCCCAATGTCCTTGCCTATGACATCTTGGACAAGGTCTGGCAGGACCAAGATGAGGATTAAGGCATGATTGGAAATAGTGACCAGTTCTACCACATTTGAAACATGGGCCTGGTGATTCTCAAGCCCCCAGGGCCAAGGGAGCAACATAGACAGCACATATTGGGCGATCTGTTGACTCAGCCAGACAGAGGGTCGTGGCTAGCATGTGACAGTGATGATTGTGGGCTTTGTTATTCCTCACATGGTACTTACTAAAAGCTACCTCTAATGTTTTAAGCAGAGGTAGAAACATGCCTGCATAGAATATGACAAAATAACTTTCCTTCAAATGGTGAGTTTTCCCATTCTGATCAGCTTAACTGTTTCTCCGAACCTGAGGAATTGACCATTGAGCTCCCAGAAATCTTCTCGTGTTCCTAGAAACAGGAGGACAGCCACCAACCATGGCCTTCATGGCTACGGTTGAGCCCTTGGCTGACATTCATGTCTGGATTGCTTCCCTTACTAAAATAGTGATTGGACAACCCAGGGTTGGCCCACCCTCCTCGGATTTTTCTTTTCTTATGGACCACTCGTCAGCTGTCCATGCCATGAGAGACAGCTCGGAGAGGCCTCTAAGCCTCTCTGGTTTCTGAGTTACCCTGACCAGAGCCAGTTTGTGGTAGTGAAGGCTACACCTACACTGTCGCCTGTAAAAAGCAAAGGAGCTGTGTTGTAAAATCTAATGTGAGAGAAATGTGGATTTTATTTCATTATTTGACGGATTGACTCATTCTGTGTGACAAATTCAGCCCAAGACTCTGTAAGATGAAAACCATGATAAAATGAAAATGCATTCCCAGAACAAAGAGTAATATGTCATAGTTTTCTTTGATCTGTGGTAACACCTAAGGAGTGCACTCATGGATGTGGCTCTATTCACGCTGGCTCCTGTGCCCTTCCCCATTTAAAACACTCCACCTATATTTCCCTGCACCCTAGACATGGCCAATTTGGCAGCACATTGCTCTATGTCAAGATAATAAATAACCACAGTGCCATATTGCAGAGTAATGGTGTGCAGTAATTGGCTATTTCAGTTAATAATAATTTTGCAATTATTTCTACTGACAATAATTTATTAGTTCATCTACTAAATGGTGGGAAAATACCTTATTTTTCTTCCTGCAAGGCTACCATGGCTCACCTTTCTAAGTAAACTGGGTCAGCCATCACAGGAACAGCAAAGCTGACCACAAAAAATGTCTGTATTCTACTTTGCTCAGATGTTTTCAATATTTTTACTTTGTATCAGTCTGCTATTGATTGTGGAAAAATAATAATCTATCCTGTTAAATATTTTTGAGTACTTGCTTAAAATATGATAATTTAATACTAAAATCCACAATTTGTTTTTCACTTTTGACTTCAAATTCAATTCTTTCCAAAAGCCTTCTATATTGTCATAACCTTAATTTTTCTGGAATGTGTGGAAATTTTGATAAATATGCAAGTCATAATAAATCTCAGTTCTAACATACATATTAAAAATGTTGCTAAAACTTATTTTTTTTTCTAATCAGTCTCTAGAATGGTTGACCTGATATACACACAGAAATGGTATTTCCCCCATTTTCTGCATCCAAAACACCAACAGCTTTCTACCTTCCTTGATTAAGAAATAAAAGCATGACTCTTGTGTATCTTTTACTCTGTCCCTACGAAACAAAGAAAAGTGAGGCTTGAACTGGAAGGAACAGTGAACACCTGCCAGGTGTCCTGAGAGCTCTCATTCCTCATTTCAACAGAGAGGTTCCAGGGCAAGGCTGGCCATGCAACATTTTAGAAGCATTTTATCTCCTGAATGCAAGCCAGAAAAGCCAAGACTTTCAGTTTTTAAGGGGAAGCAGGGTTTAGTCAAATCAAACATGTGAAACTGCTTTGTTTTTTCTAAATTCAGAGCATTTGTTGGTGCATTCAGATTTCGTAAATGAGTATGTAAGTAGATGTTTTTCCCAGTTAACATCTGTTTGCTGATCCAGACTGCATTGTGAAGGCTTATCTTTTATATTTTGTATACAACACATGCATCCATTGCTACGAGTGTAATTTCTCTCTCTTGAAAATGCCCCTTGTTTTTAAAGCTATGGAACAATAATTGCAATATTCAAAGAGCATTATAATCTTATCTCTCCTATTCCCATAAAGAATACTAAAATATGAGACATAATCTCTACCTATGTTTGATATATGAAATATACACACAGAGAAAGAAATAAAGTTAGATAGCTAAGTAAAAAGCCAATGTTCCAAACAATGTTTCTTTTAAAAAGGGCATCATGAGATCAAGAAAGAGCAGTTTACACTTAGACTGTCTGAGCCTAAATGCTCTCTGGGATGACATATGCTGGATAACCTTACTGAGTTCGTAGTTTCCTCATTGAGGAAAAGGAATTGCTAGTATCACATGGAATAATGGACTATACCTTGAGATGATAAATGAGCATTCATGTTCAAGTATCAAGGCAGTGAACTGGATTTATCCTCTCATGACCTTCAAAGACACAAACAAGTCTGCAACAAAAAGCTTTGCTCTATTCCTTCACTAACAATGAAATATTTCTACTGTAGTGGTGAGTGTGTTCTGGGGAGTATTGGAGTTGTTCTGTGTTCAGTGGGTTCTCTTTTCCATCAAAAAATAATCTTTTAACAATAGTAGATGATAAATGTTTTTTAAAATATGTTGAGAAATTTCAGGTATTATTTTAGCTACATTTCCAAATAAATTTCAAAACAACATGTCAGCAAACGTAGAAAACTTCTATATGTTGAAAAGCACAATGGTTAAGCATTTTTTTTTATGTTTGCACAGCGAGTTTATAAAGAAAGAACAATGGTGATAATGTGTTTGGAGAGGCAGCAAGAAAAGTGATAAGAGATATAAAGAAAGAAAAAACAGAAAATATCAACAGATGGGCAGAAATGAGAGATAAAGAGAGAGATAGATACAGAGATTGACAGAGAGGAGAGAGAGAGAGAGAGAGAGGGGAGAGAGGAGAGAGAGAGAGAGAGAGAGAGAGAGAGAGAAAATTCTTAATGCTCAAGTGTTTGGTGGCTATGATGTAAATGTTCCCACTAACTATTAAGAAGGGAAGCTTAAAGAGTTGTTTAAATAAGGAAGACTTTACACTCATCAATGAATCAATAAATTCATGAATTAATGAATGACTTATTAGATGTCTCATATTTTTCTCTATTTATTACATATGGCACCCTATGCCACTATTAGGACTGTATAGCCCTCACCAACAAAGAAAGCTCCAGCTATGCATCTAGCTTCTCACCCTTGGGCATTCCAGATCTAACAACATGTTATTTATATGAATGTATTCAGTTATACAACAATTGGCTAATTTATGAAACGCAGATCAAAAGGAACAGAAAACGATGATGCCCACTGCCCTCTCCAGTTTCCTAATGCTGATCACACATTGTTCAGTAATTGCTGAACAACCTTAAAGCTATTCTGAGACAGCTTTCCGAGCTACAGCACTTAGGGTAGCGGGATAAGTAGAGTTAAGAACCAAGGCTATGTTAGAGAACTCTGTGCTTTGGGAGCAATGAAAGTGAAACTCAGTGATTCAGAAAAAAACATACTATTCAGGAGTGATGGTGGTTCACTGGAAGGGGTGCTGGGAAAGTCTGAATGTCCCGTTAGCGTAGAGTGACGCATGTGAAGTGCAGGCGTTTAAACATGGGGCTGTAGCAGAAAACCCTTGATAGAGAAGAGAAAAGGCACAGAGTTAAGCAAAGTCGTCAGCACAGAACATTACATAAACTAAGTGAAAGTCTCTTTGTGAGGATGATGATTCAAAACATCTACTCACCCAGGAGCCAGAGAGACTGAACAGCCGCATCTGTAGGGAGGTAGGTTCTGTTTTTCTACGGCATCAGGTCACAGCTCCTTGTCTGTCATCCATTCGAAAAGAATGAACACAAAACCTCCAGAAGTAAAAACCTGTTGTGAAAATAAAACAGTAATCACCCCAAGTAGACCAACTCACACTGTCTGTGCTCATTGAAACATAACCCCAACTTTTATAAATAGGCACAAGGATTGAGTATTGGTATCCTTAATAATTTACAGAAACATCAGTGCTAATTTCCATGATTTGGTTTTGCACAGGGAATACATGCATATTGTATCCCATAAATTCAAATAATGAAAAATCAATAATTAATTTCAAACAGAAAATATTCCCTCTCTTGGCTAATACAACCTTGGTAATGAACTGAACAGAGGTTGTTTGTCATGGAGAGGAGTACTGAATATGCATTAGACCATACCTTACGTATAGATGATTAAATTACCATCTGACACCCTTGTCACGTCTTTTGAGGTATGTATCATTACAAACAAGGACAGTTATTTATCAAATAAGAATGGATGATGCCAGACTTTATTGATTCCTTTCTAGTCAGATATTTAGTGCAGTAAATCTGACAATCTGGGAACTGCTTAATCTCAAAATGGCCATAAGTTTAAAATTGAAAAAACACATCTCCAAATGTTTTATGAATCACTGAGAAATCAGCCTTTTATATGTTATGGGATTAAAATTCAGGTCAGTTCTTGGAATGAGAAATGTGTCCTCTGCCACAGAAAATTTATTCTAACTCTATACACCTCTGTATCTCAATGACCTGAACATGCACCTTTGACCAGTGGATTCCAATGAAAGGGCTTTAGTTTAAATACATACAGAGTTGAGAACAGAGAGGCGATAGCCTTCAGAAAATAACTAAGACTAGAAAACTTAATGAATAAAGACTGATGGGTATAGATGCATATGTTTAATTACTAATTCACAGTCACCATAATAATAATCTACAAGGCCATAGAATTGATCTAAATATGCCACCATGTATTGCATGGCTGAATAATTCAGTTCCATGACTGGAATTTTTCCTAAAATGGTGTTTTAAAAATGGCTCAGTGTCTGTATCTTCATCTCAGAATGAGTTAGTGGGAGTTGGGCTTGGTGTGTGCCTGTCATCTCATCATGCTAAAAAATGCTATCTGGAAGATCAGATATTCAAGGTCAGTCTCAGGTGAATAGTGAGTTCAAGGCCAGCCTGAGATACATGAAATTGTCTGAAAATAAAGATTGAATGGGCAAATAAATTATGAAGTATATTCTAATCTTTATCAACATAAATGTTTTAGTAGTAAATAATTCTGTGTTTTATATACATATATAATATATATTATATCTCTTTTTTAACTCTTTGTGTGGTTTGGGTATCATGGTACATGTGGCCTCATAAAATCAATTTGGCAGTGTTCATTCTGTTTCTATTGTATAAAATAATTTGGGGGTATTGGTATTAATTCTTCTCTAAAATTCTGGTAGAATTCTGTATTAAAACTCTCTGGTCTTGTTTTGTATTGTTTGTTTGTTCATTTGTTTTTTATTGGGAGATTTTTAATGACTACCTCTATTTCCTTAGGCATTATAATTTAAATTGTTTATCTTGTCTTGATTTAAGTTTGCTAAGTGGTATCTATCAAGACATGTGTCTATTTCTTTTATACTTTCTAATATTGTGGAGTATAGTTTTCGAAGTATGACCTTATGATTCTTTGGATTTCCTCGGTGTCTGTGTTCTGTTCCCCTATTCATTTCTGATTTTATTAATTTGTATATTTGCTCTCTGCCTTTAATTTAATTAGGATAAGGTTTTGTCTATCTCATTGATTTCCTAAAAGAACCAACTCTTTGTTTCATTGATTCTTTGTATTGTTTTCTAGTTTTCTATTTTATTGATTTCAGCCCTCAGTTTGCTTATTTCTTCCCATCTATTCCTCTTTGGTGCCTTTGCATCTTTTTGTTTTAGAGATTTCAGGTGCACTGTTAAGTTGCTCAGATGGGATCTCTTCAAGTTCTGCTTGAAAACCCTTAGTATTGTGAAATTTCCTGTAGCACTACTTTCATCATGTCCCATACATTTGTGTCTGATGCACAATAATTTTTATTGAATTCTAGGAAGTCTTTCATTTTCTTCTTTTTTTATTTTATTTTCTTATTTTTCCATTCAAAAATTTCCACTTCCTCCTCTCCTCCCATCCCCCTTCCACTCCCCCACTCACCCTTCTCCCTCCCCCTCCAGTATTAAGAGAGGACAGGGTACCCTGCCCTGTGGGAAATCTAAGACCGTCCCCCTTCTTCCAGGCCTAGGAAGGTGTGCTTCCAAATAGACTAAGATTCCAAACAAGTCCCAGTGCCATTATCAGTGGCTTCTCAGTCATCCCCCATTGTCAGCCACATTCAGAGAGTCTGGTTTGATCACATGCTCCTTCAGTCCCAGTCCAGCTGGATTTGGTGAGCTCCCATTAGATCAGGCACACTGTCTTAGTGAATGGACCTCGCGGTCCTGACTTTTTTGCTCATCTTCTCCCTCCTTCTGCTCTTCAACTGGACCTTGGGAGCTCAGTCCAGTGCTCCAATGCGGGTCTCTGTCTCTATCTCCATCTATTGCCAGACAAAGGTTCTATGGTTATATTCGAGATATTTATCAGTGTGACTATGGCACAAGGCCGTTTCAGGCACCCTCTCCTCTGCTGCCCAAAGACCTAGCTGGGGACATCCCCATAGACACCTGGAATCCCCTCTAGAGCCAAGTCTATTGCCAACCCTAAAATGGCTCCCTTAATTAAGATATCCACTTCCCTGCTCCTATATCTGCCCTTCCTCCATCTCCACCCTCCCACTCCCCCAAGCTCTCCCCAAACCTTCCCTTCTCCCTTCTCTCTTCCCATCTCCCCTTCCCTCCACCCCACTCTCACCACCCCCATGCTCCCAACTTTTGTCTGGAAATCTTGTCTGTTTCCAATTTCCAGGAGGATCTATATATGTTTTTCTTTGGGTTCACCTTATTGTTTGGCTTCTCTAGGTTTGTGAACTATAGACACGTCAGACAAAGCTCTGATCTCCAAAATATATAAATAAGTCAAGAAACTAGATGTTAAAATTCTAAATAACCCAATTAAAAAATGGGATACTGAACTGAACAGAGAATTCTCAACAGAAGGTCAAATGGCCAAAAGACACTTAAGGTCATGCTCTACCTCCTTTTAGCGATCAGGGAAATGCAAATCAAAACAACTTTGAGATACCATCTTACACCTGTCAGAATGGTGAAAATCAAAAACACTAATGACAGCCTATGCTGGAGAGGATGTGGAGTAAGGGGTACACTCATCCATTTTTGGTGGGAATGCAAACTTGTAAGACTACTTTGGAAATCACTATGGCAGTTTCTCAGGAAACTTGGAATCAACCTACCTCAGGATCCAGCAATTCTACTCTTGGGAATATACCCAAGAGATGCCCAATCATACTACAAAAGCATTTATTCAACTACATTCATAGCGGCATTATTTATAATAGCCAGAACTTGGAAACAACCTAGATGTCCCTTAATGGAAGAATAGATAAAGAAAGTGTGGCACATACACACTTTAGAGTACTACTCAGTGGTAAAAAACAATGGTATCTTGAATTTTGCATGCAAATGGATGAGAATAGAAAACACTCTCCTGAGTGAGATAACCCAGACCCAAAAAGATGAATATGGTATGTACTCACTCATTAGTGAACTTCAGTAATTTTCTTTTTTAGTTCTGACTTGGCCAAGTAGTCATTCCACATAGGTTGTTCAGTTGCCATGGTTTTGTAAGCTTTCTGTTGTTTCTGTCATTGTTGAAATCCGACTTTAATCCATGGTGGTCTGATAGGATGCAGGGGGTCATTTCAATTTCCTTATGTTAGTTGAAACTCTCTTTGTGACTGGATATATGGTCAGTTTTGGTTAATTTCGTTTTTAAAGGGACAGACAATGCTTACTAGTTTTGAAAACATGTGCTACACTTTGGAGATGTTATATTGCTTAGGTCTCCTGAAAATCCCCAGAGGTAGGAATTATGATTATCCATTTTCTGATGTGGGGACTAAGGCAGAAAATAACTGCCCTTTTCATATAAATTCATAGTGTGAATTATGGAAGGAACCCTGGAAGGTTGAAAGCTTGCAGCAGTTGAACACAGCTAAGCCATAATAAGTGTGAAACAAATGCTCAGTACAGTTTCTCCTTCAGATGCAAAGGAGAGGAGTTTGTGCTGAGCCCTGTACGTGCAGGTCCCTCAGTGTTCCTGATATCTCTAAGCACTGGGAACCATGCTTCCCCTTTCAGAACCACACACAACTGTCATCCAGAATTGCCATTGCTTCAGTGCTCATTTGTTATTTTTTCTAGATTCAGTTACTGAGAAAGGAAGGTCAATTAAGTAATTAACATCATCATGTTTTCCTTTTATATTAATTTTTAAAATTCATTTTGTATAACACCCACAGTTTCCCCTCCCTTCTCTCCTACCATTCCTTCTACTCAGCGCCCATCCCGCATCTACTCTGGGTAAGGCCTTCCACGGGAGTCAACAAAACACAGCATATCATGATAAGATAGGACCAAGCTTTTCCCCCTTGCATCAAGGCTGAGTAAGGCATCCCACCACAGCACCGGGGATAGACCCTGGTTCCACTGCTAGGGGCTCCACAAACACCAAGCTACACAAATGTCACCAATATGCAGAAAGCCTAGGTCATTCCCATGCAGGCTCCTTAGCCTTAAGGATTAGGTTGTGATCTGGGAACATCAGGCATATTCTTTCTTTTCCAAGCTGTTTTTAGGAAGAGTATTGTATCACAGCAACAGAAAGAAAACCAAGACAACCACAACACTTCCAAAGTACTAACTGCATAATAACACCACAAAAGTGAGTTATGCACTCATGGCTGGATCAATTAATAATGATCTCACTTTTTAATGAATCCATCCAGTTTCAAACATAGGCATTGAGAGCCAACATATTCAAACCACAATGAACCCCACTAGGAATTTTCATAGCCATCCATATGTTTGAGAAAATATAGAGATTTTAAGTTTCCACACTCTTTCACAAAGTAAATAATAAATGTGAAATCTTCCACAAAATCACTGTACAGTTACAGGGTTATGGATAGAGCATAACTTTTAAAAAGTATTCCAACATGTTAGCAATCCTTCTTATTCACAAATAGCAAAATGCAATGTATCATCTTGTCTGAAAAAAATCCTTTCAATTTTCAGTAAAATATAACCTCAAAGAAAAATCAATATTAGTTCAGAAGAAAGCAATACTGTGCAAAGAATAAGAATCAAATATACTAAGCTGTGTCTCAAAAATAAAGGGAGAAAGACAATCACAAAAGGCCAAGTTATCTTGCTACAGATAGAACCCTTAATAAAAATAGTATTCTATTACAATTACCATTCATCCATTTTGAAAGTACACTGTGAACAACCTAGTCACATACCCATAAATTGACATTCACAGGCAGCCCAATCAATCAAAACCAGACATTCTGGAAGGTAAAAAGAAAATAAAAACTAATATAGAAAATATCCAGAGAATTTTCACAATCCATTAAAATGTTTTCTATCACATTCTTCATGTAAGGTTTTAATGAATTTTATTTTATAAAGGTGAAACAAGAGTGCTGGTACATTTTAGCTTTTAAATGTATTCCAAAATTATGTAAAAGTCAAATGAAAATACCTGTGTTGTATCTTAGCTCTCTTTGTAGTCTGCTGCCTGTGCTTTCTGAAAGACAAGCTACATAGTCCGGTCCACACACCTTGCTACTCACAGAGAGATGATGTTTAGCAACACTGTCTGTCTATATCTTGGTTTCCGACACAAGAAGAAATCATTACAGCCTCTTACTGATGGTGAGATGGCCCCTGGTTTCTAACACACTCAAGGCAAATAAGTCTGATCAACAATCTGAACTCTAAGGGACAAAAAGGAAGAGAGAGAGGAATGAGAGGAGGGGAGGAAGGAAAGGAGGGAGAGAAAGAGGAAGGGGAGGAGGAAAAGCTTTGCAGAGAGAAAAGTGCAAGGTGAAAGAAAAACCAACGATGCTCAGGAAAACAAACAGAAATACAGATGAAAGTTTAAGTCTGAAATATTGGTAATGTTTATACAATTTCCAGTCTTCATAATAATAACAGACACTACACATCCTGTAGTAAAGATTAGCCATGTTCAGAAGAAAAGGCCATGTGGATGTAAACAGAAAATGGAATTGTTTTTCAAGAAAGAGATACATATGACAAAATGATTTTACTATGTTTTTATCCCCAAAATCATTCTGATTACCAGTCTATTATGGCTTTAAAAAAATTCAGGAGCGAGCAGGGAGTGCCTGCCTTCCAGGCAGGTCTCAAGGTTCCCTGTAAGGGAGCTCGGGCACCTACAGCTGGTGCTCCAGGGCCTCCAGTGGTCTCCTGGACCCAGCGCTGCCTCCCACGTCCTTCCTCTTGTCCCCGGATCTTTGGGCTACCACGCGGCCCTGTTTAGGTGCTGAGGAGTTCCATTTGGACGGGTGAGTGTCTCCTATCCAGGGGCGGTGTGTCCCAGAAGTGAGCACAAACCCCCCTCTCCCAGCTCCTTCCGCAGGGCTGTTTTCTTAGGCACGACCCAACCCCCCAGCACCCCACCCCCCAACCCTGCCCTGCTGTTTACTTGAACCAGTGCTCAAGACCAGTTTTAAGCTCCTACACTAAGGCTACCCACCCAGAGCCAGCGGGGAGTGCCTGCCTTCAGGGCAGGTCCCAAGGTTAGGGCTACCAGGCAGCCCCGTTTAGGTGCTGAGGAGTTCCATCTGGATGGGCTACCACCCAGAGTGGCATCCGAGTTGTGGTGCTGAGGAGTTCCATCTGGACTGGTCGGTTCCTGCTTCTACACTGAAGAGATACACCCAGAGACTCAGTCACAGCAAAGACTGGACCAAGACATCAGGCCTCTCCTGGCTTCCTTTGAAGGAAGAGATGGGAAGGCACCAATGCAAGAATTCCTCCAACAACCTGAAAGGCAACATGTCATCACCAGAATCCAGGAATCCCGAAATAAGAAGAATTGTACACCCTACTCCAGAAGAATTAGAAGAAATCGACTCAAAAGTGAATTATATGAAAATAATAGAAGACCTTAAACAGGAGGTGAAAAGCTGCCATAAACAATTAGAGATCACAAACAAAAAGGTAGAGGAAATGAATAAATCGGTCAAAGATACCCAAGAAAACCAAGAGAAACAAGAAAAAGCAATCAAACAGGTAAGGGAAGCGGTTCAAGACTTGAAGAATGAAATGGAAGTAATGAAGAAAACACAAACTGAGGCAAGGATGGAGATGGAAAATCTGGGTAAAGGAACAGGAACTACAGAGACAAGTACTACCAACAGATTACAAGAGATAGAAGAAACAATGTCAGACACTGAAGACACCATAGAGAAAATAAACACACTGATCAAAGAAAACAGCAAAACCAACAAATTCTCATCACAAAACATTCAGGAAATATGGGACACAATAAAAAGACCAAACCTAAGAATAATTGGGATAGAAGAAGGAGAGGAAGTACAGCTCAACGGTCCAGAAAATATATTTAATAAAATTATAGAAGAAAACTTTCCCAACCTAAAGAAAGATATTCCTTTGAAGGTTCAAGAAGCATACAGAACACCGAATAGACTGGACCAAAAAAAAAAAAAAAACATCTCCTCGCCATATAATAATCAAAACACAAAACATACAGAATAAAGAAAGAATATTAAGAGCTGCAAAGGAAAAAGGTCAAGTTACTTATAAAGGTAAACCTACCAGACTTACACCTGACTACTCTATGGAAACCATGAAAGCCAAGAAGGTCCTGGATAGATGTACTGCAGAAGCTAAGAGAACATGGATGCAAGCCCAGACTACTATACCCAGCCAAGCTTTTGTTCACTATAAATGGAGAAAACAAAATTTTCCAGGATAAAAACAAATTTAAACAATACATAGCCACAAATCCATCCTTACAGAAAGTAATAGAAGGAAAATCACTAACCAAGGAGTCCAACAATGACCACAATAACTCAAACATCTAGAGACCCTTCACCAGTGCAACTCAAAGAAGGCAAACACACAAACTCTATGACTAAAAAAGTGACCGGAGTTAACAACCCCTGGTCATTAATATCCCTTAATGTCAATGGAATCAACTCACCTATAAAAAGGCACAGGCTAAGAGATTCGATACGCAAACAGGATCCAACATTCTGCTGTTTACAAGAAACACACCTCAACCACAAAAACAGGCACCTACTTAGAGTAAAGGGCTGGGAAAAGGTTTATCAAGCAAATGGACCTAAGAAACAAGCAGGTGTGGCCATACTAATTTCTAACAAAGTTGACTTCAAACTTAAATCAATCAGAAGAGATGGAGAGGGACATTTTATACTCATAATAGGAACAATTCATCAGGGGGAAGTCTCAATCCTGAATATCTATGCCCCTAATATAAAAGCACCCATGTACATAAAAGAAACATTACTAAAACTCAAGGCTGCCATCAAACTGCACACACTAATAGTAGGAGATTTCAACACTCCTCTTTCACCAATGGACAGGTCAATCAGACAGAAACCTAACAGAGAAATAAGAGAATTAATGAAGGTAATGAATCAAATGGACTTAACAGACAGCTATAGAACATTCCACCCAAATAGGAAAGAATATACCTTCTTCTCTGCAGCTCATGGAACCTTCTCGAAAATTGACCACATCCTCGGTAACAAAGAAAACTTCCACAGTTACAAAAAAATATTCGTAACCTCCTGTGTCTTATCAGATCACCATGGACTAAAGTTAGAATTCAACAGCAATGCTACCCCCAAAAAGCCTACAAACTCATGGAAACTGAACAGTCAACTATTGACCCACATCTGGATCAAAGAAGAAATAAAGAAAGAAATTAAAGTTTTCCTTGAATTCAATGAAAATAAAGAAACAACCTACTCAAACTTATGGGACACCATGAAAGCAGTCCTAAGGGGAAAGTTCATAGCCCTAAGTGCCCACTTAAAGAAAACAGAGAAAGCACACATTGGAGACTTAACAGCCCACCTGAAAGATCTAGAAAAAAAAGAAGCAGACTCACCTAGGAGGAGTAGAAGACTGGAAATAGTCAAACTGAGGGCAGAAATCAACAAAATAGAAACAGAAAACAATCCAAAGAATCATTGAAACAAAAAGCTGGTTCCTGGAGAAAATCAACAAGATTGATAAAACCCTATCAAACTAATCAAACGGCAGAGAGAGAATATGCAAATTAATAAGGTCAGAAATGAAAAGGGAGACATAACCACAGACATAGAAGAAATTCAGAGAAACATTAGATCTTACTACAAAAGCCTATATGCCACAAATCTGGAAAATGTAAAAGAAATGGACACTTTTTTAGATAAATACCATATACCAAAGTTAAATCAGGACCAGGTGAACAATCTAAATAGACCTGTCAGTTGCGAAGAATTAGAAGCTGTTATCAAAAACCTCCCTACCAAAAAAAGCCCAGGACCAGATGGTTTCAATGCGGAATACTACCAGAACTTCCAAGAAGACCTAATACATATACTCCTTAATGTATTTCACAATATAGAAACAGAAGAGTCATTGCCAAATTCCTTTTATGAAGCTACAGTCACTCTGACACCAAAACGACACAAAGACTCAATCAATAAAGAGAAATACATGCCAATCTCACTCATGAACATCTACGCAAAAATCCTCAACAAAATTCTGGCAAACTGCATCCAAGAACACATTAGAAAAATTATCCATTATGATCAAGTAGGCTTCATCCCAGAGATGCAAGGCTGGTTCAACATACGAAAATCTATCATTGTAATCCATCATATAAATAAACTGAAAGAAAAAAACCATATGATAATTTCATTAGAGGCTGAAAAAGCTTTTGACAAAATTCAACATCCCTTTATGATAAAAGTCTTGGAGAGATTAGGGATACAAGGGTCATACCTAAATATAATAAAAGCTATTTACAGCAAGCCGACAGCTAACATCAAACTAAATGGAGAGAAACTCAAAGCCATCCCACTTAAATCAGGAACACGACAAGGCTGTCCACTATCTCCATACCTCTTCAATATAGTGCTTGAAGTTTTAGCAATAGCAATAAGACAACATAAGGGGATCAAGGGGATTCGAATTGGAAAGGAAGAAGTTAAACTTTCGTTATTTGCAGATGATATGATAGTGTACATAAGCGACCCCAAAAACTCCACCAAAGAACTCCTACAGCTGATAAACACCTTTAGTAATGTGGCCGGATACAAGATCAACTCCAAATAATCAGTCGCCCTCCTATACACAAAGGATATGGAAGCAGAGAGGGAAATCAGAGAAGCATCACCTTTCACGATAGCCACAAACAGCATAAAATATCTCGGGGTAACTCTAACCAAAGAAGTGAAAGATCTATTTGAGAAGAAATTTAAGGCATTGAAGAAAGAAATTGAAGAGGATACCAGAAAATGGAAGGATCTCCCTTGCTCTTGGATTGGGAGGATCAACATAGTAAAAATGGCAATCCTACCAAAGCAATGTATAGATTCAATGCAATCCCCATCAAGATCGAATCAAAATTCTTCACTAATCTTGAAAGGACAATAACCAACTTTATATGGAAAAACAAAAAACCCAGGATAGCCAAAACAATCTTATACAATAAAGGAACCTCGGGAGGCATTAACATCCCTGACTTCAAACTCTATTACAGAGCTTCAGTAATGAAAACAGTGTGGTATTGGCATAAAAACAGAGAAGTCGACCAATGGAATCGTATAAAAGACCCAGATTTTAACCCACAAACCTATGAATACCTCCTTTTCGATAAAGGTGCTAAAAGTATACAATGGAAGAAAGAGGGCATCTTCAACAAATGGTGCTGGCACAACTGGATGTCAACCTGTAGAAGAATGAAAATAGACCCATATCTATAACCATGCAGAAAACTCAAACCAAATGGATCAGAGACCTCAGTATCAATCTGAACACACTGAACCTGATAGAAGAGAAAGTGGGAAGTACCCTACAACAGATAGGCACAGGCGATCGCTTACTAGGTATAACCCCAGCAGCACAGTCATTAAGGGCAACATTGAATAAATGGGACCTACTGAAACTGAGAAGCTTCTGTAAGCAAAGGACACTGTCACTAAGACAAAAAGGCAACCCACTGACTGGGAGAAGATCTTCACCAACCCCGCAACAGACAAAGGTCTGATCTCCAAAATATATAAAGAACTCAAGAAACTAGACTTTAAAATGCTAATTAACCCAATTAAAAAATGGGGCACTGATCTGAAAAGAGAATTCTCAACAGAAGAAGTTCAAATGGCCAAAAGACACCTAAGGTCATGCTCAGCCTCCTTAGCGATCAGGGAAATGCAAATCAAAACAACATTGAGATATCATCTTACACCTGTCAGAATGGCTAAAATCAAAAACATCAATGATAGCCTTTGTTGGAGAGGCTGTGGAGAAAGGGGTACCCTTATCCATTGCTGGTGGGAATGCAAACTTGTGCAACCACTTTGGAAAGCAGTGTGGCGGTTTCTCAGGAAATTCGGGATCAACCTACCCATGGACCCAGCAATGCCACTCTTGGGAATATTCCCAAGAGATGCCCGATCATATGACAAGGACATTTGTTCAACTATGTTCATAGCAGCATTATTTGTTATAGCCAGAACCTGGAAACAACCTAGATGCCCTTCAATGGAAGAATGGATGAAGTAAGTGTGGAATATATACACATTAGAATACTACTCAGCGGTAAAAAACAATGACTTCTCGAATTTTGCATGCAAATGGATGGAAATAGAAAACACTATCCTGAGTGAGGTAACCCAGACCCAAAAAGATGAACATGGGATGTACTCACTCATAATTGGTTTCTAGAGATAAATAAAGGTCAGTGAGTCTATAATTTGATATCCTAACGAAACTAAATAAGAAGGTAAACCCAAAGAAAAACATATAGCTATCCTCCTGGTTATGGGAAGTAGACAAGATTGCCGAGCAAAAAATTGGGATCTTGGGGGTGTGGGTGGAGGGGGGTAAGTGGAGAAGGGAAGAGAAATGTGAGAAGGGGAGGTCGGGGCGAACTTGGGGCAACGGGATGATTGGGATAAAGGAAGGTTTGTTAGGGGAGCAGGGAAGCACATATCTTAATTAAGGGAGCCATCTTAGGGTTGGCAAGAGACTTGGACCTAGAGGGGCTCCCAGGTGCCCAAGGCGATGTCCCCAGTTAGTTCCTGGGGCAGCTGAGGATAGGGAACCTGAAATGACCCTATCCTATAGCCATACTGTTGAATATCTTGCATATCACCATAGAACCTTCATCTAGTGATGGATGGAGATAGAGACAGAGACCCACACTGGAGCACCGGACTGAGCTCTCAATGTTCCAGTGAGGAGCAGAAGGAAGGAGAATATGAGCAAAGAAGTTAGGACCACAAGTGGTGCATCCACCCACGAAGACAGTGGGGCTGATCCATTGGGAGCTCACCAAGGCCAGCTGGACTGTGACGGAATAACCATGGGATAAAACCAGACTCTCTGAATTTTGCGGACAATGAGGGCTGCTGTGAAGTCAAGAACAATGGCACCGAGTTTTGATCCTACTTCATGTTCTGGCTTTGTGGGAGCCTACCCAGTTTGGATGTTCACCTTCCTAGACCAGGATGGAGAGGGGAGGACTTTGGACTTTCCACAGGTCAGCGAACCCTGACTGATCTTAGGGCTGGAGAGGGAGAGGGCGCAGGAGGGGGAGGGGGAGAAGGGGGAGGAGGGGGAGGAGGGGGAGGGAAATGGGAGGCGGGGAGGAGGCAGAAATTTCTTTTTGTTTTCCAATAAAAAAATTCAAATATGTTAAGAAACAATCATTTAAAATTACTTTCTTTTCACATACTGGCATTTTATGCCTCAAAGATTTTCTCTGCTGTTTTGAATTTTATTTATTTTCATGTAACTATAATCTTTTAGAAAATATGTTTCCGTTTTGATATTTTCTTCTTCTGGTCTGTGGAACACTATCCACTGAGATTTTAATTTCAACCAAAAGTCTTTCTAAGTTCTTTTTTCTCTTGACACAGCTTCTTCATCGTACTCCCTAATAGGAATTTTATTCAGTCTTCGGCTAAAAGACTTGTATTTGTCTCGTTCTTCATTGGTGTCTAGTTTTCCTTACAAATTGCTTCAATTATTTGGTTGAATTGCATTGTGTGTATGTATGTGTGTGTGTGTGTGTGTGTGTGTGTGTGTGTGTGTGAGAGAGAGAGAGAGAGAGAGAGAGAGAGAGAGAGAGAGAGAGAGAGAGAGAGAGAGCATTTGTGCATGTGTTCTATGTGTGAATATTTTGGGCCATATGTGAAAATATTTCTCAAGCACTGTATGAATGGACTTCACCAATTTCTCAAGAGAGTAAAGCAGGTGAAAATTCCCAGTGTGGGTTTATTCACGTTTTTGGATGCATCGGTACCACTTGGTTCATTTCAGTTTCCAGCATAAAGTCTTCACGGCATAGTTCATTCCCCCAAATTAAACTTGATATGAATAATTTTATGTTTATGTCTATTACACAGAATTGTTTACAAAGAACTGCACAACTGAATCTCAACTGCCAGAGCACTCTGATTCCATCAGAGATGACAAAGTTGACTCCTCCTCCTCCTCCTTCCTCTTCCTCTTCTTTTTGTTTCTCTTCCTTCTCCTTCTCTTCTGTCCTTTTCCTTTTCATCCTGTTTTTTTCTATTGAAAATAGATTCTTCTCTCATACAATACATCCACAGGTCCTTCCAGGTGGGATGAGTGAGAAAAATGGGTGAGAATGGAGAAAATTCACTGTACCCATGTATGAAACTAAAAAAATAATTTAAAATGTAATTATTTTGATAGTTCAGCTTCATACAATTCTTCAGAAATAAGTGTCTCAACAACAGAGAAAATAGTTCTTTTAATTCAAGATAAAATAGGTTTGGATATCTTCACACAAAAATTACTTAAACTCAGATTAAAATATGCAGACGTCATTTCTAACAACAAAATCTAAAGGGGCTATAAAATACAGAGTAGCCTAAGTGAATGAAACAAAATCTTGCACAGGCTAAGCTCCGCATCTTGCATCCACTGCACTCTCCAAGGGGACATTATGACCCCCACCCTCCAGAAAGGCATTATGACCCCCACTTTTCAGCTGATGTAACTGAACTCAGAGTCTCATGTTTTACATAGTTTCTTAATTGGTCTTATGAGGGAATAAAATTGCCTCTTTTTTAGTTATTTCTCATAATAACTTTTTATGGGTTTTGTTCCAGTTCTCTTCTCCCTCTTCTATCACAATAGACTATTTACAGTGTCAACAGTAAAAAAAACCCACCAAATTAATAGGATTAATTTATTGTTCAGACATTCAGTGCCAATTATAATGTATCTTTTCTCTGCATACACATAAATACATAAAAATTAGAATTCTACAAAAAAATTATTGACTGAAAAAAATTGAAATGCTGTCTCATATTAAAGCTTGATGTAGGTGCTATGAGCCTTGAGATGGATGCTGGAGATACAAGCCCAAACTGCTATAAACCATATTTAATATCTAAGAGAATCACTCTTCTCCCTATGTTCCCTGACATTCTGGGCTGCTGGTTGGAGAATTTCAAAGAATGACACATTCCTTTCTGAGCACAGCTGATGCCTCCGGGTGGGTACAGAGTCACTGTGCTCTCTGTTGTTAATGAAGAGCTGACTGTGTGCCACTTCAGGACTTCTTACAGTCAGGTTTGTTGGTAAGGACTTCACAAGATCTGTTCATACAATATTCTTATTTTACTGTCATTTTGAAAATAGTTTTGTTGAAAACAAATTTTTAATTAAACTAATTAATTAATTAAAATTAAAGTGTGTTAGGGTGTTCCAAGGTTTCTCACTTTCTATCTTCTCAGAGAACATGGAATTCTACAAAAGATAAAGTGGAAAGGTTGCAAGAGTCATGGGGGTAGAGGACATCAAGGAAAGAAGAACTTCTAGACACAATAGGACTGATACACATATCAACTCACTGAGATTGTGACAGTGTGACGGTTTGAAAGAAAATGCTCCCAAAGGGAGCAGCACAATTAGGAGGTGTGGCCTTGTTGGAATAAATGTGGTCTTTCTGGAGGAAGTGTGTCACTCAAAGCAAGCTTTGAGATCTCATATATTCAACACACTACCAGTGTCCCAGACCATTCCTTATTGCCTGTGAGTCAAGATGTAAGGACTCTCAGCTCTAGTTCCTTATTTGCCTGCATGCCACTGTGATGATAATGGACGAAACCTCTGAAACTGTAAGCCACTCCATTAAATGTTATCTTTATAAGAGTTGCGGTCATGGTATCTCTTCACAGCAATAGCAATCTTAAATAATACAGGCAGCATGCAGAGAACCTGCCAGGTCTAAATCAGATGGTGTCTCAGTGCTGAGAAAAGAAAATCCAAGTCCTCATCCCTAACCAGAAGCTGTCTCCAATTGATAACTACCTGGAAAGAAAATTTAGTTTTCTCCAATGTAGTCTCAGTGGGAAAGCAAACTGCACTTGTGAAACCCCATGTACAGCGGTAGATGGGGAACAGAAAATGAACTCTATGGAACCTTTGGTTGGTTTGTTTTTGTCTCATACTGCTTTGTCTGGCATGTTTCTTATTACCTTATGATATGGTTTCCAGTTTATGTTTTTATGAGATTTTTGTGTGTTCAAATGTTTATGTCTCCATCTATAGGTGTTTCTTGTGTGTGTGTGTGTGTTTACTTTTTCTGTTTGTTTTGTCCTATTTTGGTTTGCTTGTTTTTATTTTATATTATTATCTTATTATTGATGAGATACCTGTTTGTTTCCTAATAAAAGAGAGAAAGGGTGTGAACTTGCATGGATGGTGTAGTGGGGAAAATCTGGGAGGAGCTGGGAGAAGGAAAACCATAATCAGGATATATTGTATGAAAAAAATCTATTCTCAATAAATTAAAGAGCTTTCTCTCCTTCTTTCCCATGTTAGTTTTTTGTCTTTCTTCTATGATAAAGTACTTCCAAAAACAATTTAAAAGAGAGAGCAGTTTGTCTCACAGTTTCAAAAAACAGAGTCTGTCATGAGGGAGAACCTGCGGCAGTAGGAGCTTGGAGCAGTCACTCATACTATGTCCACATTCCGGATATCAAGAGATGGTGTGCTCATTTTTGTCTTCCATTGATAGAGTCCAGGATCCTAGCACAAAGAATGACACCACCCACCATGTGCAGGTCTTCCCACAGCATTAACATAATAAAGAACATCCCTTGGCCAAGCTGTGGTATCCCAGGAACTGGGAGATGAATCTCTGTGAGTTTGAGGTCAGTATGGTCTACAAAGCAAGTGCCAGTATAGCAAGAGATGCTATACAAAGTAACCCTGTATCAAACAACAACAAAAAGAAACATCACCTCAGTCAGGTGCTGACCTAAGGTAGGTAATCCCTGACAGGTAAACCCATAAACTTGTCTCATAGGTCACACTAGAAACACATGTCAAGTTAACAATTGGCACTAGCCATCACAACACTTTTGAGTGATGAATTTTGCTTACCTTATTGGATTATAACTGTGTATTGGTCACTTTTTATGCTTCTGGGATTCTCTTTTTAACTTTGGCTGTTAATACTAAGATGATGTTTCTGATTGCTGATTGAGTTAGATTAATCCTCCTTAAAACACATTAATATTAGTCCGTAACTCATAATTGAATATTTTCGTCAAATTTTCAAGGTTTGCAGTCTTTCTTGATTTTTGTTTGTTTGGTTGCTTGCTTGTTTGCTTGTTCTTTTAAAATCTTACTCCTTTGCTCCTAACTCTGTCTGTGTGACAATATGCTGGCTAGAGTTTCAAACTTCCTGGAGAAACCACTGATTTTTCTCTTGGCCTTATTTTCTCCCTATTGTTAAGATTTAATAACTTATATTTATTAACCATATTTACTTGTTGATATTTGCAAATATACTGCTGAATCTACGCAGTAAATTATTTTTGGTATTCCAGACCCCAAACTGACACCATTTTATAAAATAACTTCTAATACAAAGTTCATTGATCCTTACACAAAGTATTTTGTCCCCATTTTAACAGAAGTTTTCCTAGCTGACTTTGTTTTTTCAAATGTGGGCCTCATGTTTTCTTTATTCGTATGTCATATAATATCTTCTTGTTATTGAACATTTTAGCTCTTAAGTAGCAGTTCATCTTTTCTTATTTTGATGAATGTTAATAATAGAAACATCTTTCATCTATGATTAATGCCATTACATATAGAATTATTTCTTATACTTATGATTATACTTTAAAAGGTTTCTTCATGAATTTACATTTATAAGGTGTTTTAACTCATGTTTCTAATCACTTACATGCCAATTAATTGCTAAAATAAAATCACCATTAAGGATGACTTCATATTGCTACATTGTGCACTACGGCTTATTGCGTATATTCCTGACTTGTATTTTGATGCTCCTCAATTTAAGAGCCTAAATTTCCAGGACCCAGTCTAATTGCTTGCGCAATACATACATGAGTTTTGTAATTTTTTGTGTCATCAATCTTCACCATTTATTTAGTTTTGACAATTGTAAGGCTATGCCTGGGGCTCTTCTCATTAGTAACAAAATATCCAGGTCAGTGGTTCTTAACCTTCCAAATGCTGCAATCTGTTAACACAGTTTCTCATGGTGTTGTGACTCTCAACCATAAAATTACTTCATTAACACTTCACAAATGAATTTTGCTACTGTGATGAATTATAATGTAAATATACAATATGCAGGATATCTTGTATGTGGATATACTTATATGAAAGGATCGTGCATCATGGCAATAGAAATCCCATCTAAGACAATCACCAAAGGGGTCATGACCCACAGGTTGAGAAACACTGATTTTGAGAATACATTTTATTTTTAGTCACCTATATCAAATATGAAAAAACATATACAAAAAGTAGTTTTCTCAAAATTTTGACATAAATGTTATCTGAAGCCAAAGGTTTAATATCTCAGAAAGGAATATCATATACATTTTTATATTATATTAATATATGTATATTAATTTTATATATCAATTCCTAAATTTTATTCTATATTCTGAAAAGAAAAGTAATATGTTCTTAATTTCACATTTTCCCCCACAGGACATGTTTATTTTATTCATGTTTTATTTTATTCATATTCTTAGAAAAGAAAAGCATAATACAGCTTATATCTACATATGAGATTTATATTTTGTCTTCCAATTTTCAAATTATTAATTTGAATCATTTTTCTCTGAATCATAGACTTCATATAGAAGTTGAAACTCAGCTTTACCACTTTAGCATCGCAAGTACAAAAATATGAAAACATCAAACCCCTAATTACTTTAAACTGTAGAAAAACATGCCAATGACAAAGAGTCCCCATGTTAAGCCTAAACAAAGAATTCTCCCCATCAAAACTGTAAGCAAAAACATTTCAACTTCTCTAAGTCCCAGGAGAACAGGAGGATGCTCATGTTTACCCATCTTTCCCAGAAATCAGAGAAAAGTTGACACTCAGGATAGTGAGCTGTCTGAATGAAGTAAGCATCAAAACAGCTTTAAATTCATACACACATAATGGTTTTCATGGAGGCATTAAATTTATACTTGGGTTCTTTCACTGGTCCTTCTCATCTGTGTGACCACATGTCTTAGGGTTTTTAGTGCTGTGAAGACACACCATGACCAGAGCAACTCTTATAAGGAAAACATTTAATTGGGGTGGCTTACAGTTCAGATGGCAGAGTCATGAAAAGTCATGGAGCTGCCAGAGGGGAAAGACATAGCTTCCAGCTTGAAACTTGCTGATAGGCCACAAGCTTCATAATATAAACTAATGGAAATGGGTTAATTCTAGATATAAGAGCTAGCTAGCAATATGCATAAGTGGTTGGCCAAGAAATGATTTAAATAATGTAGTTTCTGAGCGGTTATTTTGTGGTCTGGGCAGCCAGGAACAAAGGAGCATCCTTCTACTACAGTTTTTTTATATTTATAGTTATTTTTCTTTATACATATGTATGTATGTCTGTGTTGAGTATATGCCACTTGTGTACTCACAGAAGTTAGAAGGAGGCTGGGTTTACAAGCCTCTGTGAGTCATCTAACATGGGTACTGTACTGAGTATGTTATGGTTTCATTTTTCTTTAAAGATGCAAATAAATTTCATTATGCTCATACACAGTGTTTTATCTATCCATTCTTCTATTGGTCAATAGTCAAGTTGGTGATGTGTGTACCCATTGTCAGTAACTACAAATGAGGATGTGTGATTATCCCCATGGTAAGGCTCAAGAGTTTCTTTTGGTATATTCTCAGATAGAGCATCACTAAGTCAAACAGTATTTCTATTCTTAGCTTTTTAGTAAATTCTGTAGGGTCTGTACCAATTAATAGAAAAAATTCCTCTGCCTCTACATCCTGCCAGAACTTCTAATTTGTCATCAATCATAGCTACTTTAAGTGAGATAAGATGAATTTTTAGAGTAATTTTACTTTCCATGTCCCTGATATCTAAGAATGTAGCACTATGAAATAGAAAGATCTCTCATGCTAATGGATTGATAACTAATAGTGTAAAAATATCTGTATTCTCAAAAGTAATCTACTAATTCATCAAAACCTCCTTCAAAATTCTGATGACATTGTTCACAGTTTTAAAAAAGCATCATCAAATTAATATAGAATTATGAAAGCCTGCAAATCGCTAAAGCAAACCTAACCATAGAGAATACAGCTGAAAGCATCATAATACACAACCTCAGCATTCAGTTTAGTTTTCCCTGCCTAACTCTACTCTATCCTATCACAGCCCAATGCAGTTTCTTTACTCATTAACCATCAAAAGCAACACATAGAAAGAAAGCCTTCCTACATCATTTTCCCTTTTCAGTTTAAATAAAAAGGAAGGCTTTAACTTTAACATAGTAAAATGACCTATGGCAAAAACAGTTATCAAGCAATAACTATAGTTATATTGATATCTACTTTATCTTTTATCATAACTAAGGAAAATTATAACTATCTATTCTTCAACTCCATCAAAGGCCCCAGATGGAAATAATATTACCTAAATTAACAGAAAACACATTGTAAGCAACTTCCAAAACTCTATAATTGACAGAGACATCTTGCTGCCAGGACAGTCACCCAAAGTTCTTCTATACCATTTGGGAATCCATCTTCAGCCTACAGGCCCATAGTTTCCAGCAGACTTTTCCATGAAGCAGGAAATTTCAAAGACAAATCTGCCTATATTGGCAATTTGTCAGTCACTTTCTTCTGTATCTTGCAGGATGTCTTGCAGACTCTTTCATGAAGCAGGAAACCTGAAGGAACATCTCACCTTAAGGCAAGTTCAATGGTCATTTTTTCTGTGGCTTCTGCATGTCCAATTCATACAGTTTATCATCAAGCAGTCCAAGCAAGAACAGTTTCTTGCCCAAATGGCCATACATAAATTGAACTTGCTTTTTCTTCTTTTTTTGGTGTGTGTGTGGGGTCATTAGAGTGAAGAAAATGCCCAGGTTCATCTTGAAATAATTGGTAATGCCATAAACAGATGTGTCTCACTGTCATGAAAAGTTCTAAGTTCTTAAAACATTTTAAATGTCATATTCTGAATGTCTTTGAAGGGTTTGAAGATTATCTAACCAAAATATATTTCTATAGATCTAGTAAAACGAACTAACGTGACTATGAGCTTGACTATTATAGATGACTAGTAACCTGTATTTCTTAATTATACATTACATTTTTAAATGAACTGCACAATTACAATACCTTAATCAAGATCAGATATAGACATATAATAAGATTGACCTAAAATCTGTATCAATAGACCAAGATCCACACCAATGCAAATCTCTATAGCAGAGAACTCATACCTCAGAAATAACAATAGCGAAAACAGATGATATAAAACCTGAATATGTACACAAAATAATTTAATTAAAGACCAATTTCTCATCCAGCATAGAAATCTATTGAAATTTCACTAAAGACCTTACTAAATGTGGGACCTGAAATGCAGAAATTTCAAAACAAAAATCCTTGAAATCATACTTCAAGACATGAATAAGCACACATCTTCTGAAAAATGACTCTGTAGCAAAGGAAATAGCACCAAGAATTTCCAAATTGGATTACACAAGATTAGAATTCTATACAACATAAGAAACCATTTCCAAAGTAAAGATCCAAGCTACAGAAGAAAATCCATCCAGCTATTTTTTGAGAAGGGAGATTAATATCAAGACCACATGAAAGATTTTAAAAGTAAGCACCCAAATTAACAATATCTGACTTGTACACTGTTTAAAAGAGGACAATACAAATTGCTAATGAATATTTTAAATAGCCTTTTAGTTATAAACATTTTGAAGAGAAATGCATGCCAAACATGCTATAGGCTCAGATCTATAGAACCTGACTCAGACAGTGACTTTAGCTTCCTGAAGTTTGATTTATTCAGAATTTACTCAAAGGAAAAAAAATGAAACTCAGAGAAAAAAAAACACAAGGAAATTTTATTCTACACAGTTGTTAATTATTTGAAGAAACTCACTCATGGATCTTGTTGCTCTTACTCAAGTTTCTCAGCATGAACTTCTTTCAAGTTCTTCCAGCATAGTTAAAATTTCTTACAGACTTTAGGCATCCAATATATTTTTTCCTGGGCTATTTGCTGAATGATGCCAACATAGGTAGTTCAGATGACATACCATTAATTATTTGCCATATAGATGGGGCTATCCTTTACATCTCAATCCCTTTGATTCCTTCTCTGAGATGTAGGATAATAATTGCATTTTTCAAAACCAGGTTGTAGTTTTGAAAGAAATATTAATGTTTTTCAAACATAAGGTTTTATTGATTATTTGAGAATTTTATGTACTGTACTTCAATTATACTCACTTCCCAGTACTTCCAGGCCCATTTTCTTCACTCTTGTGACCCCCCACACACACCAAAAAAAAGAAGAGAAAGCAAGTTCAATTTATGTTTACCCTGTCCTTTTTTGGAGCATGGTCATACATTCAGTGAGCAGTTCCTTAAAAAATATAGTCTTTCACCCTCATCCGAAACCATCAATATTAATTTTATTAAATCACAAAGCATTTTGCGAAAGCATGGAAGCATTTATGATAAAATGTGACAAATTTCTCAATATAATTGTAAATGAAATAAGTTAATAATCCAGTTCAATTTTATATCTAACTGACAGGTTGGATATTATGAAAAGAGTGAGATAACACATATTGGCAAGGATATGGAGAAAGATAAATCTGTAGGTTCTGTTGACAAGAACAAAAATTAGGGCAGACATTATGAAAGTACAATGAAAGTTGACAAAAACATTACAAATTATAGCTATCTTGTGATTCTGTAACCTCTCACTGTGTACCAAAAATTAAATCAATGCATATGCAAAGAAACCTGTTCTCTTGTACTAAAAAAATAAATTGAATCAATAAATAAATAATAAATAAATCTTTTTCTCTTCAACAGCCAAGATATAGAGGCAACTGATATGTCTGTGGAATAAATCAATTAAATTTCATATGTAAATGATTATACTCAAATTAATACTTTTGTTGGATAAAAATGGAAAGATATTGTCATTTGAAATAATATAATTAATATTATATTATAATATAATTAATGTTAGAAAATACAAACCAAAAGTTCTGTATTATTTTACTTTTAATAGAATAAAAAATGACTCAGGCAATGTCCCTTTTGCTTCTATTGTATAGACTAATGTGAGGAGTATTGGTATTAACTCTCTTTTAAAAATACGATAAAATTCTGCACCAAAAGTGTTTGACCCCAAACCTCTTTTGGTTAGGAGACTCTTTGATGTGTGATTCCCCTCTGTATGCTGTGGTTAATAAAAAAAAAAATGTCTTTGCCTGTGATAGGGCAAAACAATAGAGCTAGGCAGAGAAAATTAAACTGAATACTGGGAGAAAGAAGGTGGAGTCAGAGAGAAGCTATATAGCCCCACTAGAGACAGACGCCAGAACTTTATCTGGCAAGCCATAGCCTTGTAGTGATATACAAATTAATATAAATGAGTTAAATTAGTATGTAAGAGCCAGTCAATAAGAATGTAGAGTTAATGGGCCAAGCAGTGATTTAATCAATATAGTTTCTGTGTAGTTATTTTGGGAGTCTGGGCAGCCAGGAAACAAACAAATGGCCTCTCATACAACAACTTTTAATGATTGCTTTTTAAATTTTTTTTTTACTTTATTTTTTTATTGAAAATTTCCACCCCCTCCCCTCATCTCACTTCCCTCCCTTCCCCCCAAATCTCCTTCCCCTCCCTCTCCAGTCCAAGGAGCAGTCAGTGTTCCCTACCCTATGGGAAGTCCAAGGTCCTCCCCACTCCATCCAGATCTAGGAAGGTGAGCATCCAAACAGGCTAGGCCCCCACAAAGCCTGTCTATGCAGTAGAATCAAAACCCAGCGATATCATCCTTGGCTTCTCAGTCAGCCTCCATCCACCATCAGCCACATTCAGAGTCCGGTTTGATCACATGCTCCATCAGTCCCAGTCCAGCTGGCCTTGGTGAGCTCCCATTAGATCAGTCCCACCATCACAGCGGATGAGTGCACCCCTCGCGGTCCTGACTTCCTTGTTCATGTTCTCCCTCCTTCTGCTCCTCATTTGGACCTTGGGAACTCAGTCCAGTGCTCCAATGTGGGTTACATTAATGATTGCTTTTATTCCACTAGCAATCATATAGGTCTGTTTCAACTGTTTATCTGATCTTGATTTAAGTTTTGTAAATGTTCACTATCAAGAAAATGATATATTTCTTTTATACTTTCCAATTTATTGAAATACAGATTTTAAAGTATTTCCTTATGAGTTAGTGAATTTCCTCCCTTTAATCTCTAATTTTGTTCATTTGGATATTCTCTCTCTCCTGTGCATTTTAGTTAACTTAGAAAAGGGTTTGTCAATATTGTTGATTTTCTTAAAGAACCAACTCTTTGTTTCATTGATTCTTTGCATTTTGTGTATTTGCTTCTATTTTGTTATTTCTCTCTTGAGTTTGACTATGTTTTTGCCCTCTAGCCCTCTTGGGTGTGATAACTTCTTGGTGTTCTAGAGCTTACAGATGTGCTATTAGGTTGCTAGTATGTGAGCTTTCATTTTTTTATGTAGGCATTAGTGCTATTAGAACAGCTTATGTTTCCCATAAGTTTCGGTATGTGGTGAATCCATTTCCCTCCAGTTATACAAAGTCTCTGATTTCCCAGTTTCTGTCCCAATTTATTCTTTTGTTCAATAGTGAGTTGTTCAGTTTCCATGAGATTGCAAGCTTTCTGTTGTTTCTACTTGTTGATATCCTGCTTTAACACTCTGATGGTCTGAAAAAATGTAGGGTGCTATTTTGATTTTCTTGTGTTTGTTGAGACTTTTTTATGTTTGAGAATGTGGTCAAATTTAAAGAAAGTTTCAAGAGATGCTGAGAAAGTATATTTTTTATGTGTTTGGATGAAATGTTCTGTAAATATGTTCTATCCATTTAGTTATTCAGATAGCTCCCACATTATTCTGTTTCTTGTTGTTTGCATCATCTATAGGTTATTGAAATCTCCTACTGTCAGTGTATGACTCAAAATATGATTTGTTATAAAGCGATACTAATAAAAACAGTACTGGCACAAAAAGAGATACATTGGTCAATAGAATTGATTGAAGACCCAGATATAAATCTATACACCTGATTTTTGATTAAAAAAAACAAAAGCTAGTAAAAAAAAGTATTTTTAACAAATGATGCTGACTAGAATGTGAGAGATGTAAAGGTCAAAGTTGGTAGATGACTTTATGGAAATAGTGTCTTCCACATACATTAAGAATGGTACACATATGAACTTTGAGAGACTGTGACAGGGTTCACATGCCTGTACAGGTTCACATCAACCAAAATCCCAGCACTAATGAGGGAGGGTGAAAACTAAGTTCTACCTCTAACAAAGATGCTGTTGTCTATTGTAAACAGTTGGGAAAGAGAAAATAGTTTTTGCCACAATAGATATATCAACCACACCCTAGAGCATGGCCCATTCCCATGCCCAAGCCCCCCACCTTTCTCCCTCTCTGTCTTTCTCTCTGTTGTTTAATATTAATTTTGTCTTACTGATTTTCTTTCATTATTTTTTCTTAGTATTTATGCTTTGATTTTGATTTTTCTTATTTTGGATTTTTGTTGTTTTCTATTTTTTGAGAGAAAGAACACAATGTTTTTTGGTTATGGATACTGAGAGGAGATGTGATGAGTTGGGGAAGGGGAAAGAATATGATAAAATGTATCGTGTTAAAAATATCTTATAAAGGATGAAGTAAAGTTATAACCTCAATATTTTTATTTATTTTTGTGTATATGCATGTGTGTACATGCAAATGTGTGTGTGTGTGAAGATGTATGTGTGTGCATAGGTACAGCTGTTTGTATGTGCAGAAGCCACAATAGAATGTCAAATTACTTGAATCTGAATTTACAGGTGTTTGGAAGATAGATATCTTGGTTGTTATGTGGATCTGGGATCTGAACTCGGTTCCTCATAACAGAACACTAAATGCTTTTAACTGCTGAGTCAGTTCTTCATCTTCAATTTGATCATTATTTCATCTGAATGTAAATAATTTTCATTTAGATAGAAGATACTAAATGTAATGAAATTTCTTATGATCATCAGTATAGGGACATAGAATATCAATGTCTACTTCTTCATTGTCAGGTGGAGAAAGAGGTGTAGGAAACAAAAGTTGATCCAATAAGGGAGAGGGTGACCTGTTCACCCTTTATAAAAATGTTCATGAGATAATGCTTAGAAATTTCCAAGGGTAGAGCAACGTCCTTGGATGTGGTCTGGCTTTCCTACCCATGTGGCAAGTATTCAAATGCTTCATATCTTTAATAATCTGCATTAGAGATGTCAAAATAGTGCAGAATAGAATTTTCTCTTAAGAATTCTTGCACTCTAACTAGCCAACAGTATCCTTTCCTTGTTTAGAGCTTTTGTTGACAAATTTGGGATGATGTTCATCCTTTATTTCTTCACTGAACCAGAGTGGACATATTAAATATCACAAAATGAGACTTCACTATTAATCTTGAACATATTCCTTAGCTTTATTTTAATATGTGAGTGGAGGGAGAATCCATTTTAAAATATTTCTACCAGTCTATCATTCATAGCAATTAGCCTCTGTAGAGATCTGTCATTGAAGCAAGATTAGCAGCTCTCTCTGAAACAAGGGCAGTTAATTTATGAGCGTTTGCCCACAGCTCCCCCTTTCCAGCCTTTGCTTAGCTCCTGAAACTTGTTAAGAACAGTCGTTAAAGATGAATGAGTCTCACAAAGACTGAGTTCTCATCTGTGTATGTGCAGAACAGGTTTTTCTGGCTCATAGCACAGCGGTCCCTTCTTACTCCTCCATTTGATACAAAAATGATTTAACCTCTTTAAACCTTAGTGAATCATCATATTTAAGCACCCACCTACCAGAGCTACAGCAGGAACATTCTTTGGATTTACTAAAAGGTATATAATTTGTCTCATTAAACGTTCTCTGTTTCCGCAGTTCCTGGACATAGCCATGTGTAAATGCAGTACTTCTGGTACAGGCTCCCCCTTCGTTCTCTCTATGCTCATAACCCTTTTCCAAATGAAAGTATGAGTTCTCCTTTTTCCATGGGTACCCCTTAATGACTTCATATAAGTAGTGCACACATCCTAGAATGTATTTTAACTCCTGTAGACACAGTTACACTGTTTGAGAACAAAACAAAGGTTCACTGTAGGTTTTAGGAAAGCTCAGACCTTTTTCATGAAACTTGTGTTTTTCTGTGGCTTCCTTAAAGAAGTTGGAATGAATCAAGTCATTAGGTTTACAGATACCTTCTTCACATTGTAGAGAAACCAAACTCAAAGTATCTTCATAACATATTAGCTTTTTAAAAACTCTGTTAAAGAGCTGGACAGTAGTGGCACATGCCTTTAGCACTCAGGAGGCAGAGGCAGGTGGATCTCTGCGAATTCGAGGCCAACCTGGTCTACAAGAGCTAGTTCCAGGACAGGCTCCAAAGCTATAGAGAAACCCTGTCTCTAAAAACAAAAACAAACAAACAAAACTTTGTTCAGATATCCTGTAATTGCATATATATGTATATATTATTTTATCCATCACAAAATAAATAGGATAAGCCTGCCTTCATTTATTCTTGAAAACACTGTCTTTCTAATTTGTTCTTACTTGCTTGAAACTTGTGATCTTCTTGCCTCAGCTTTCTCAGTGTTGGAATTACAAACGTCCCCACACCATGCCTGGTTCTCACCAATATATGCAAAGCTATAAATTTACAAACAAGAAAAGATGTACAACAAAGCACACTGTGTGACTTAACTCCCCTGCAGGCCACAAGCAAGCTGGTGATTTTTTTTTATATTGCACTGTTGAGTCTGCCCATCTTTTCTCCATTTTATTTCTTTTCTTGTTTGAGTCACTTTGTTTCACTTTGTTTTACTTGTGTGTGTGTGTGTGTGTGTGTGTTTATGTGTTGATAGCATTCTTTACTTCAAACAGAATAAACCCAAAATAATTTTTAAATTCTAGCTAAAGGCTCTTTTCCTGTCATTTGTATAATAAATAATTCCTTTATATGAATGAAAAGAAGAAATGAAAAAGGACATGGCTGCTCCTAGGTATGGTGAAGGAGAAGATTTGTTACATGTAAGAGAGAGAGCAGAGGCATCTGGAAGAGCCCAGAATGAACATGACCCTGAACCAGGCCATGTGAGGGGAGATGGGAAGGAGAGAGTGGAGAACCAGCAAACCAGGAGACCAAGAAGACAGGAGGGTAGAGGGTAGATCAAAAGACTTGGAAACCAAGTTAGCTGGATTATATATGGAAGGGCACCTGCCATAACCTGGACTAGAGAAGTTTACGGTAGCAGGTGGGGTATGCCAGCCATACCCTGTAACAGACAGGGACTGAGGAATGGATGCTGGGAGAACCAGGTGGCTACGTCTGTTCTGATATGTTAAAAAGGCATCTTAGTTAGTATTTTAACCCATGTTTGAGACCTAATATTATACTGATCTTAATCTGAAATACGTATTTGTACAATTGTAAAAAGTGACAGACACTTAAAATTTTTATGTACCTTTTATTTTAAGAATGAAAGTGATTGTTATTTGTGACTAAACAAGAAAACTTCCATTCCTTTAAAGATTTTTTCATTGGCATAATTAGTCTCTAAATAAGAGCTAAGCTATAATGCTAGCTGTAGTATTTGATTGGCTATAAAGTCTGAACCAGTACCTTGGTTTCCTCTCACTCCACATACTATTCATAGCTAGAATATTTTTTACACTAAGCATTGGCTTCAAAATTGTCAAGGGCAGTGGTACACACCTTTTGTTCCGGCTGCTCTGGAGACTGAGACATGAAGGACACTAAAGTCCAGAAGCTCAACTGGAGTGTGACATGCTGATTTGATGTCCTAAGTTTGCCATCGACATGGTGACCATAGGGGAATAAAGAACTACCAAGTTGCCTAAAGAGGGGTTGACCAAAGTGAGAAACAAATTCTCTTGGTGATTCAAAATATTCCCAACTTGAAACAGCATATAGTAATTTATTTCAAAAGATGCAGCATGAAGGCTGCGTAATTTCAGTGCAGGTGCCCTGATGCCTTGTTTGTGTCTTCAGGGTTGCTCCTGGGAGAGCTCTGGCAGCAAACACAGTATGACTTTCTGAATCCAGTGGTTCCCATTCCTTGTGTTGTTGAAAGTCCACTCCAAGCCTATCCTTTTCTTCCAGGAGGACATCATGTATGCATTGTTGGGTAGATGGTAATCCTGTTGTCCTTTGCTCTTCACCCTGTCATCAGTTTTCCTTTTTACCAGTGTTAATGTTCATGTTATCTCTGCTACCCCTGTGAACTATACTGTTTGAAATGGGTTTACAACATCAGTACACCCCAAATCTCTAAAATATGTCTGCTGTCCTTTCCACTGTTATGCTTGATTACAGATAGCAGGGATTCTTACTGTGATGATTTAGACAACTAGTTGTGCTTGCTTCTTAGAATAGGAACATGCTGATCGTACCTTGCAAAGTGAAGCTGACAAGTCATAAATTTAAAACTGTTGACTACATTTGACTTTGTCCTCCGACTTAAGTGTCTGTTGTCTTACTCTCTGTTCACTTGATTACCAAGGCTCAGCTCACACAGTCTCACAGTTATCCAAAGGTGGTCAGCTTTGTTCTTCACTACATGGCTTCTTCCATCTTTATCCTAAGTCTTCTGGCATATGCAATCTATTGTTTCTAAACCAGTCTGTGGATATATGAGATCGCAACTGTTGACTAACCAGGAAAAGTGAAAACAACAAACATAGTTCATTAGATGGAAAATATAGTATTGAAGGCTTGAGGAAGGGGGTGTTACCTAAATTCATCACCCAGGAAAGTTTTCCCAGTATCTGCATTAAGATTTTGAATAGAAGAGAATAATAACAGACACCAAGGCAGCTGTGAAGATATAAACTACAAAAACACAGCTCAGTATGGAAATTGCACCCACCTGCAGTGCTTACCGACAAATCCTGTTGGCTGCATATGTGCATCTTATTCTACTTATATTTACATACACATGAATTATATATACTTATATATAAATACATATATGATATATTATTTATTAATACTTTTTACTCATATACGTTGTATATGAGTTTACTATATATATACATAGTATCTATCTATATGTACATATATGTACATATGTAGTCCCTTCTGAAGTTTCAAAAGATATATAGAAGATATTATTTGTAAACAGACCAAATTTATTCTTTACCTCAGAATCTTAAAATGAGCCAGCACTAAGTAATCACAAAGATTTAAGGGCTTGTTTCACCAAGATAATGGACAAATGAAAGGAGAAAACCACTTAATTTTGTCCCTCAGAGAAGGTTTGTTTTATCTGAACAAGCTTCCATTGTTCAGGGAGCTTAAGGAGTGATTATTGTCTGTGAGGTTCTCAACATACAGAACAGGACAGGGGCAGCTTGTGAGTTTGAAGGGCAGGGAGGGAAATGCTAATAAATTGGATTCTGGAGTTTATAGAGCTACTGCATCCTACAACCTTAACTTTCAGCAATGTTGACTGCATTATATTGAATTATTTATCTTTGCATACTAAATATGTGATAAATCATGTCAAAAAATTGCCACAAATAGGCTAAATGCTCTTTCACAGCAAAAGATTACTTTTATTGAAAGTATTCTCTTTGGTCATTGGGAAAATATAGGAAAGTCTAGCTAAATCAATTATACAACAAATCAATGTTGTTTATAAACTTTGTATGAGTTTATATACTTTTTTATAAGGAGAACAAAATATTTCAAGTTCTAGGTAGCGACAGTGGCACATGCCTTTAATCCCAGCACTAGGAAGGCAGAGGCAGGCCTGGTCTTCAAAAACTAGTTCCAGGACAGGCTCCAAAACTACAGAGAAACCAGGACTCGAAAAACAAAAAACAAAACAAAACAAAAATCACTTATTTTGGCAGTCCTGACCCAGCCACAGAAAAAGCAAGATGTGATTGCCTCACCGAATAAGGTACCGAGCCACATGGCTAACATAGACAAGAAATGTTTCTAAAATAAAATCAGAATAAAACTGTCAACTTTCAAACCTAGAATAAATGGCTGAGCTGCCTGTTTAAAATATCAAAACAGATCTAACCACCAGGTTCTTCTTGAATTTCCCAGTTCCTAGATGTTACAGGGACCTCCTGGTTGTCATACATCATTTGTTATGCTAAACATCTCTAGGAAGGGCCTGGGCTGCCCTTCCTCCTGCTGCCCCTACCTGTCCTCATTTATTCTCCTGGCTACTGGACCAGGTTCCCTTCTCTTGCTTCTATCTTTCCCTTTTGCTCTCTCCTCTCCTGGTTCAGGGTCAAGACCACTCTGTACTCTGCCAGATGTACCTGCTTCTGTCTGTCTCTCTTTTATCTAAATATACTTTATCTTCCACTGTGACTAGGAACTCAGTCATGTCCTTTCCTTTTTATTTCTTGTTTCATTAAAAAATAGTTTAAGAAAATAATCTGAGATGGAAAGAAAATTATTTTGTACCTTAAGGCTTCATTTTATTTTATTTTTTTATATTTTCCTTTATTGAAAGTAGATTCTTTTCTCATACAACATTTCCTAGTTATCGCTTCCCCTCCTTCTACTCTTCCCAGTTTCTCCCCACTTTGCCCCACCTCCACTCCACTTTCTATCTTTCTCTCATGAAAAAAGAACAAATTTCTAAGTGATAACAACCAAACATGAGAAAATAAAACATAATAAGGTGAAGCAAAATCTCATATTGAAGTTGGACACAGAAACCCAGCAGGAGGAAAAGAGTCCCAAGAGCAGGCACAAAGGTCAGAAACCTACATATTTTAACAGCCATGAGTCTTATAAAAATACCAAGCTAATAGTTATGATGTATAAACAGAGGATCTGGTGCAGACCCATAGATACCCTGTTGTTGTGGCGTTAGTCTCTGTGAGCTCATGTGTGCTTTACTTAGTTGATTCGGACAGTCTTGTTCTCCTGGTGTCCTCCATCCCCTCTAGTTCTTACAATCTTTCTACCTCCTCTTCTTCAGAATTCCCTTACATCTGAAGGGAGGCCCAAAGTATCTGCATCTGTTCCTGTCTGCTGCCTGGAGGAAATCTCTGTGGTAATGGCTTTATCAAAGACTTATCTCTGAGAATACAGACTGCCATTAGGAATCATTTTATTTATTTTTTCTTTTTCTTCTTTTCAGTAGTATTTGGTTTGAACCCCATGACTCTGGGTTTTCTAATCTCTTGGTCTTGGTAATCCAAACAGTGTCAGGTATGTGTTCTTTCTCATGGAGTGGGCCTTAGGTCAAATCAGACATTGGTTGACTACTCCTATAAGTTCTAGGCTACCATTGCCCTAGAATATTTTGTAGGTAGAACAAACTGTAGGTTGAAGATTTTGTGGTTAAGTTTGTGTCCTCATTTCTCTTTCAGTAGACTACATAGTAGCTTCCTGTGCTGAAGAGACTAGAACATAGGGTGAAGGTTCCATGTAGGCACTAGCTCAACTTTAGGTTCATGAGCTGTGAGATTGCTGTCCTTGGCAATGCCTCCCTGCTCTCAGCTTTTGGAGAGAAACCTCTTGTCTTAGAAACAACCTGGATTGTTTGGGGTTTTCCAGGGAAAGCCCTTGGCCAACAACTCAATTGAATAAAACCCAGTTCTGACTTGCCTGGTCAGTTAAGACTTCACTCTGTATTTCCCTAATTCAGATCACATTCATATATTTCAGGAAGTTTTTATTGCTGTAGGTTTCACTTCACCCCTCAAAGATCCCCCAATTCCATCTGTCTCTCCCCTCACTGTCTCCTTCCATCCCACATCCCCAACTCTTTGTTCTGCCACCCTATCATCATCCACCTACTGTCCACCCATGAAATCTATGCTCTTTCCACATTCCAGGGAGATCTCTCTGCAAACCCCACAGAACCTCCTTTTCACCTAACTTTCTGGCCTACAAATTGTAGCTTTGTTATTATATCATTGGTTATTTACTTAAAAGCTAATATCTACTTATAAGTGAATACATAACATATTTATCTTTCTGGTCTGTGTTTCCCTATTCAGGATGGTTTTTTTTCTAGTTCCTTCCATTTGCCTGCATATTTCATGATGTCTTTTTTTAATTAACTGAGCAATATTCCATTTTAATCCTTCCTCATCTACCTATTCTCTTTGTCCCTCTGGAGATCATTGACAGATGCTGTTACACATGACCTCAACTTAGGTTCTGAATGTCAGTGTTAATACTCTTCATTAAAATCCTAATTTTAATTTGAAATAAGTGTCTTGGAACCTTGGTAGTGATGGGAAGAGACCTGTGCACTTAGGGGTTGCTTAGAAAAGCTTCTTGGAAGAGACAGACTAATGAAATAATTAGGTACTTGGCAGGTGGCAAGGAAAAATCTGTGAAGAATCTGAAGGTTTTATCTTAACTAATTTATATGTAAGCTGGGTATGGGTTGAGCTAATTAAACCAAAAAAAAAAAAAAAGCTAAGATAAAAGTTCTAAGACTCCAAGAGGAAACATGGAGGAGAAACACTATTGAATCCAGAAGAGGTGGGACCTTTCGGAACAAAACAAAATGAGGATGCTTGGTGTTAGAAGCTCCAGAGAAGACAGGAAGATGATGTTTATTAACTGTTCTCATGGGTTAGCAACTGCAGAGACTCAGTGCTCTAAAACAATGAGGACCTTTTTTTCCAAGTTGCCGCCAAGATGGCCGAAGTGGAGCAGAAGAAGCGGACCTTTCGCAAGTTCACCTACTGTCGCATCGACCTGGACCAGCTGCTGGACATGTCCTATGAGCAGCTGATGCAGCTCTACAGTGCCCTGCAGAGGCGACGCCTCAACTGCGGCCTGCGGCGGAAGCAGCACTCGCTGCTCAAGTGCCTGAGAAAGGCCAAGAAGGAGGTGCTGCCCATGGAGAAGCCCGAGGTGGTGAAGACCCACCTGTGGGACATGATCATCCTGCCCGAGATGGTGGGGAGCATGGTGGGCGTGTACAACTGCAAGACCTTCAACCAGGTGGAGATTAGGCCAGAGATGAATGTCCACTACCTGGGAGAGTTCTCCTTCACCTACAAGCCTGTGAAGCACGGCTGGCCTTGCATCAGTGCCACCCACTCCTCCCCCTTCATCCCCCTCAAGTAGCTGTGACTCATGTTCAGTCAAAAAATAATGAGGATCATTAAAATGTGGTGACCAGACCACCTAGAAACCCCAGTTTTACAGAACCTGATCAATGAGGCAGGGCCCTTCTAGACACAAAAGAGAATGGGTAAGTTATGGGAAGCCAAATGCAGAAACTTCCTTTCTTATATGTCTCATAAAATACTATTAAATGGACATGAAGCTATACAAATCTAAAACACAAACAGCATTTTTATAGTCTGAGATACTATATGCTTATACTTCAAATGCAATGTGCTTCTATTTAAAACCTGTGCATTCATGTACAGCCACATATTTATGAATGTATATAAATATATATTTGCATATACAGATAGATAAAAACAAAATGTCGAAGACTGGTGTCTTATTATGTTTGTGATAATTTAATCATGACCAAATCACTGTTTCACTTGACAACTGCTCCAAGTATCAGGCAGAGAAAGTCAGGTCATGTATGTTAATGCTGATAACTGGTGTTTAACTAGGGTACTTTCAAAGTGGTGAGCTTCTCTGTGGCAAATTAAGAACATGTAGACTGCACTTAGATTTTTTTCATATCTCCATATTAGAGTCAGATTACTTGGATTTAATTAATTGAATGGTACAATAATAAAATTTAAAGTCAAAATGTGGAAGGAGTAGGCACAATAAATCATACAAACATGCAAATTTTGCAGTATTTTTCAACCAAAGCACCAGTAGATAATCTAAGTATAAGCCATTTATTTTTATTTGTTACCAAAGAGTTAACTCCTTAATTTTGCTTCTTTTACCTAAGCTTAATTGTACATTATGTTATAAGAACGTAATGATGCTCACCACCTGCCTGCAATAACATACATACTACTTGTATATGCAAGCTAATACTGTTACTTTTCAAAAAGAATATAAAGTGTGAGGTATTTTTAAGAGTTTAAAAGTTCAATTTATGTAGATTTGAGAGTCTCTGCAGTTACTGTTCTGTTGAAGGAGCTGTGGTGGGCTGCGTTCCCGCCCAGCTCCGCATGGCTAGCTTTACACCTGAAATAATTACACGGAAACTGTATTCTTTTAAATACTGCCTGGCCCATTATTTCCAGCCTCTTATTGGCTAGCTCTTACATATTGATCTAACCCATTTCTAATAATCTGTATAGCCCACGAGGTGGCTTACCAGGGAAGATCTTAACCTGCGTCTGTCTGGAGTGGGAGAATCATGGCGACTGCCTGACTCAGCTTCTTTCTCCCAGCATTCTGTTCTGTCTACACCGCCTACCTAATTTTCTGTCCTATCAGGCCAAGCAGTTTTCTTTATTAGTTAACCAATGAAAGCAACAGATAAGATACAAGACCCACCTCCATCACTGTTCAATAACTTGTTTTGCACTATGAGCTGTATTTATAGCATGAGGATACTCATAGTCCCTATCAATTAAAAACATTCACAATTTGTGAAAGCTATTAGACAATCCCCAGTGAGTTTTGAGAAGACCAATGATTTTATTTACATATAATTTAGTACTAGGTAGTTTCAACCTTATCCCTGTTGACTGAAGACCTTAGAGGAATATGCATTAACCTTGTTGAAGGGAGCACATATTTGGCAGACATCATACATCTTCACAATGGTGAATAATAATGTGTGTGCTCATGATATAACCTGACCACTTCTCAGAGAGCACCAACCACAGAAACTGAATGGCATTCCCTTCAGACCTGCTCACTTTCAGGATGACTGTGATTAGCAGCCACAGATCAGCCTCTTGGAAAGCAAATACAAAATGTGTTGAAGGCTGTATGATTGAGCTCAGCAATGTGGTTTCAAAACTAGGAATCCAGATGGGGACAGAGTGTGATGTTTGGATCCATTCTGTGACTCTGATCATTGGCTAGCTGTAGTGTACCTGTTGGCTTACCAGCTCTCATAATCACACACACATACACACACACACACAATGAAGAAAACAATTTAAATTTATATGAAACAGCAAATGATTAGAGACAGGAGTGAATCCCAAGGTGTGGAATTAGCATGCCATGCTGTTTTTCAGTAAGCAGGGCAGGAATAGACACCTCTGAAGAAGCAATCAGGGAGAATAATAGATATATGTTGATTCTAGACTGTTCAGTGCATCTGAAAGTTAACTGTGACAAGCCAGTGTTCTGCTGCAGATACCAATACTCTCCATCTTTCTGTTACCAAACAAATATCTTAGTGATTTATGGAAGAAGGGAGTTCTTTTGTTCTGAGTTTCAGAGGTCTCAGCCTACCTGGAATCAGGTTTACCTGTGGCTTTAGATGCAGCAAAGATTCAGAAAGCCAGGAAGAAGCAAATGCATTCCACTCAACGGCAGGAAGCAGAGGGGAGGAAGAGGGGAAAGGAATTGGTCCACTTCCAAGGACAAATCTGCCACAGACTGAAGGCTCCATCCCTTAAAGGTTTCACTGTCTCCCAACCATGCAATCCTAGGGAAGTATCTTTTAAAATATGGGCCTGGCCTTCAAGAGACAGGAGATCAAAGCCATAGCAAAATTAACCTCAGCATGGAAAAATGCGCATCTCACAGAGAAACTGTTCACCATGTCCTCATGGCAGTCAGGGATTGCTGATAGTTTTAGCAGTAATATGAGCAGAAAAGCTTTGTGGGATATTGTTCTATGTTGAGATGTGAACTGTAAGTGAAAATTTCAGTATTCTTTAGATTATCTTTCCAGGAAGTAAATTTCTCAAGCTGCTTTTTGGTAGATACTTGGAAGGAAAAGAGCTATGTTGGAGACAATTAAGTGCAATATTCTAATGAAGAGTAATAAGAGGTGGATGTGTCCCCAAGTAAGTTATTGCATGTCTCAGGAAAGACTATAATCGTGACTATAATCACCATTTAAATGTGTGCATGTCACCAGGGTTTATAAAATATGGTTTAAAGAATCATGTTCTCCATCACATGCTCTTTACTGGCTACATTAACTTGCTAATTTTCATGTATTTATTCTTTCCTAGAAATTCATGTTCATATAGTATATCTAATATTAAAGACCTGAGGTAAAGAAATTTCTGGCTCTCACAAGCCAGTGCTTCTCCCATAGGAATCACTTCACTCATTTAATGTCTGCTCCTGCCTTCTAAAGCTAGTCGTGCCCAGTGTGAAGAAACACAGAAAATTGTTCTAGAACTAAAGAACTGTTTTGCATTCTCAATTAGCCTTGAGTTTTGTTAAAGGAAGCTTTTCAATTATGTTAACAAAAGTAAAACACCCGCACCTACTAGGAACAGAGGATTGAGACATATTCTCAATAGCAGTCAGCTAGATCTCAGCAAAGACCTGCAGCCAAGAGGGGAAGCCCAGCAGGGTCAGTCTGTGAAATCCTTCTGCTTATCTCTATCGACAGAAGCCCAAGTCCCCTATTCTCTATTCAGCTCCATTTGTACTCCAAGATTTGCATTGAAAGTTTTTTAAGACTTTTCTCTGGGAAAATTTTAGAGCTCTCAAGGAGATGAAGAATTTGCAGTAGAAATTAGTCCATGACCCAAAAGCAGAGCTGCCAAGTGACCCAATTAATAAGGAAAGAAGGAATTGTTCGAATAAGGCTTATTTTTTTAAAGCTGAGTTAAGTAGGGATTGTGTACAATTGTGTATGGTAAAGAAGGCAGAAATATAGAGCAGAGAGCAACTAAGAACACAGAAAAATTTACAGAATATACCAACAAATTGGAGTGTGGGAGAAACAGTAAGACATGTAGGCAGATCTGACATCAGATGAAGGGAAAGACACACAAACATAGAAACAGAAACATTTTGATTCATATATTCTTATTAAGTAGTAGTAAAATAATACACTGAGAATAATCAACCATACAGTCAAATATTAAACACTATCCTCAAATATAGAGCTGGAGAGATGGCTCGTGGGTCACGTGTTTTTGTTCTGAGAACTGGAGTTCAGTTCCCAGCATTCTTGTCTGAATGCCAACAGCTGCCTCTAATTTCAGCTCCTGGCAATCTGACTTTCTCTTCAGACAACTGGACCCAAGACAGATAGGCAGACAGACAGACACACACACACACACACTAGAGAGAGAGATTGATTGGGCCCAGGCCTGCCATGGACTTTTGAAACCTCAAATTCCACCCACAGTGACATACTTTCTACAACAAGGCCATATCTCCTAATCCTTCTAATTCTACTAAGGAGTTCTATTTCCTGGTGACTAAACCTTCAAATATGTGAGACTGTGGGACTATCTTATTTAAACTACCACAGCACCCCATGTCCAGCCAGTTAGAAGAATGCATGTCTAAGACCACAGAACATAAAGCAGAAGCCCATGTCGAAGACAAGCCCCCATATCAGTCTTGTTACTTCAATGGGAACACAGAGGCTATGAACTCTGAGATACACTGACCTCTTTCTCTTGTGCTCTTGAGATCTCTGTCTGGATGTCAAGGTCTGACTTATCATGGAAACAGAAAGTATGCTTCATTTTGACAAGACTTTGAATATTAATGAAGCCCAGGTTTATCGTACACATTTAAGAATAATAAGAATACCTTCTTGAATGGTCTTTAATCATGATAACCATCACCAAAATGACATAAAAACAACCAACTAAAATGAAAAGTGTAATTTCTGTGTAATAACCAAAATCAAAACAATAATTGAATAAATAACCTTTTCTTTATCTTCCAATATTATTTTCATCCAAAAATTTGATTAGAAAATTAAATTAGGATTAAACTTTAAAGTTAAAATTCTTTTAAACACAAATGTAAGTTAGTTTTTCTATGTGTCTATGAGTCACACCTAATGAAAGCCTGAATGAATTAAGTTTGAGCTGAGAATGCACTGTCAGTATCAGGCAATGTGCACTTGTGAGCTATCTTACCTCCCAGTGTCAAATGTAACATAAATGATTGATTGATGTTCACTGACTTTTTAACTTAGAGCCCTGAAGGAATTGGAGTAACAATGGAAAACCATTGCTTTATGAAACCAAAGAGGCAGTTCAACTCAAATACAATAACTGACAGGTTCCTCAAACAAAATCTGTCTTCTGTAAACATAGAGAAGAATTTATGGGGAGAATGGGAAGGAAAAGAACAAGGATATCTTGGGCAATTGTCTGTCCCCATGCCAGTAAAAAACAAAATAATGGCAAATGACCGATATTATACAGCATGTACACCTCTGAAATTATCATTTTTTCGTAACCGAGGACCACTTGCAAGGCAAGCCTTGTACCACTTCTTTTCATATATTTTCCTTTTTTAAAATAAAACTTCCTATTTTTAAACAAGTCATCTGTCACTGAACGTGAATTTCTAAATCCTGAAGCTGACATGTTTCCATCTGCATGTTTGCCCTGGAGAGGTACCCCAATCACTATATCTGTCTACAATAGAGCCTTTCTGTTCCAGTGCATGACTTTTTTCTTTTCATTTTTTCAGTAATTCTTGAGAATTAATTTAGCTTTAGGCTATTTCAGATTAAGTTTCTGTGGACAAACATGCACAATTTTAGGTTAGTATGAGTCCTAAAATCTGGTCAGTATGCCTAAAAATGCAATTGTGATCCTTATTCATAGTATATATGATAATTGCACAGATAGTTTTCTTTCAGAATCATAAAAAACTATATTCCTAAATAGTGGCCACTTAACACTCAAACCAGTGATGTTCACATGACCCAGTTTTCATGGGCTCTTCCCTTCCACCAGGAGCAGGTGGTGTTGCTCTGTGTGATTGTATTTCTTCTGAGTGATGTGCACTGTTATCATTTTATGTTTCCTTGACAAATAAAAGCTTTGCTGAGTGAAGTTTCACAGCTTGGTGTTCTTGTGGAACTCCTAACAGTAGAAATGGGGATGTCTCTGACTCTTTTGCCTGCTCTTGGAACCCTTTTCCTCCTCCTTGTTTTCTCATACAGCTCTGATATGAAGGTTTATGCTTAGTCTTGTTGCATTTTGTTATGCTATGTTCATTTGACATCACTGGGAGGCCTGCTCTCTTTTGAAGCAGGAGCGGTGGATCTCAGGGAGAGGAAAGGTGTAGGAGACGTGGTGGAATGGAAGGAGGGAAGGCTATTGTCAGGTTGTATTGTATGAGAGAATAAAAATAATAAAAAAAGAGCATGGAAATTTCTCAAAACCAGAAGCAATTAAAAGACAGCATGTGATAAAATAATACTCTAGAAAAATGCTCATATTCAGCCTAAAGCTAATACCATTTATCATGGGATAACTTGTGAGGTATAATAATATAGATACCATAAGATGAAATGGATGTTAAAATACCAAATATAAACCAGTGGACAATTATTTCATCCTAAGATTATTATATGATGGAAGAGGCGTGGGTTAGCAAGTAGGAGAGCCACTGTTCCAGAGTGTTGGGATTTGCTTCCCAACACGCACAGCAGGCAGTTCAGCAATGTTTGAAACTCCATTTATAGTGAATCAGTTGCTGTCTTCTGGTCTCTGTAGGCACCTCCACCAATGTGTTCGTATCACCAAATTGAATACAAATAGAATAAACCCTTAAAAACCCAATATTATTATATGATTAATAAGAGCAAGTATGACATGATAGTAAGGCTGCATCGGAGTGCAGACATTGTGACTAGAAAGACTTTTCACTGACCTTTAATTATCTAAGTCATGAATGTGGGTGTATTTTAAAATACTAATTATACTTAAAGCTAATCTGGTCATGGTCAGTAAAATGAAGACCAGAAATAGAATTAACAACCAAGAGGATTTTCCTTGTCAAAAGGAAAGCTGTGCATATGATCTCTGACCTCTGTCTTGCTGTGACAGCCAAGGTAGAATCATCAAGATTGGTAATGACCTAGAGGTCAGCTCAGATGTAGTCACTCTGGTGATTTGGGTCAGACGTTTGATCCAACCTCTGCATATACTAAGAAGTCTGAGAGTCAAGACACTGTCCACAAAGGACATAGGGATACCTAAGCGGTGCCCCCAACTTGTGTATCAGAGACCGGCATGCAAGACTCCACAGTGATAGACCTGTCTTTGAACCATGCAACAGTGTGAAATGTGAACTGTGTGTTGACTCTTTCAGAAGCATACACCCACAAAGCAGCAGTTCAGTGATCTAAGACAGACTTGAAAAAGAAGCGGTCTTAAGAATCATTCCATGCCAGGCAGTGTTGTTGCACTCTTTAATCCCAGCCTTTGGGGGGCAAAGACTGGCAGATCTCGGTGAGTTTGAGGCCAGCCTGCAAAATGAGTTCAAGGACAGACTCCAAAACTACAGAGAAACCTTGTCTTGAAAAAAAAAAAAAGGAAAATCAAAGCAAACAAGCAATATGTGAATATTTATGCTTCATCTTCTGTCTCCTGATTAAGGCTGCCATATGCTCTGATGTGAGCTTAAGGGAACAGACATTTAGGAAGACATGCTGTGGAAGTCTCAAGAACAAAAAGCCGATTCTGCTTCTTTGGTGGTCTCCGCACAGTACTCATCTGTGCTTCTTTGGTTGTCTCTGCACAGTACTCATCTGTGCTTCTTTGGTTGTCTCTGCACAGTGCTCATATGCGCTTCTTTGGTGGTCTCTGCACAGTACTCATGTATCCCTGTTGCCATCAGCTAATCTCACCAGTTAGAAAAAACCTCCTGACAAGTTCATCCAAATGTTAAACTATCCCAGAGGTCCCTCTGCATGATCTAAATTCTTGCATTTTATTGAAAAGCAAACAAACATAAATACAAGCAAAACATGTAAAGAGGCATTTGGTTACTTGTCAGTGGTTAGTGGAGACATGCATCCTACAACACATCCCTAGTATGAGCCATTCAGGAACATGTCTCATATTTCTCGTCACTCAGAATTCCTGATAGCATGAGCTTTTCTGGTATTCAGTGGATGAGCTGTTTCAGAAAGAGAAACCTGAATACATGAAGAAATGAGCCATCAGCTCTGAATGGCCAAGCAGCTGTTCTCTGTGATCTGCTTTTCTGGAGCAGAGTTATCAAACTGCTAATTCCAAATGTATTTCCTCTTAATTAAACTAAGTGCCGAGGCTTTCAGGACAGTGGAATAGCAAGGTGGACAGCAATGATGGAATGATTAATGAAGAAGTAAACTATATGATTTCATCCTTCATGGCCAAATTTTCTCTCTTTAACCTTGGAAAGTATTTTTTCTGCACTGCGTTAGAAATTCTGTGCTTAGCTTCCATTTATCATTCTACAGTCGTTATCTACAAGTCTACTTCCCTGGAGTGTTACAGCAGCCACAGTACTCATTCACATAGTATTTAGGTCCACACACACGCCACTCCTGAGCAATTGAAATGCATGATCTCCTCCCAGCACAGGTCTCCTTTTCCTGAAGTTAACCACATAGATTCTGGAGCCAACACTGCTGCTCTTCAGTTTCTTACAGCCTTGAAAAGCTTGGAGTTAACTACGTTGTGTTCTGATCAAGACGTAGCCAGCACCATGTCTGCCAGCATGCCACCATGTCCTGCTTCGTGATGATAATGAACTGAACCTTTGAACTGTAAGCCACCTCGATTAGATGCTTTCTTTTATACAAGTTGATGTGTTCATGGTGTCTTTTCACAACAATAGAAACCCTAGGACATAGATGAAGAAGAAACTATTCAGAAAAGTGCCTGCTTGGCTTAGTTCCTTTCCACTGAAAACAGGATGTCCTTCAAAGCTTTGCCTAGTGTCCTCTGAAGTGTGTCACCCGGGATTGCCAAGGGGGAATGGCGAATGTGCAATCAAGATCTGATACGCCCTGGGGAGGCTGCTTATGATTAGTACAAGATTTATTTTCTCCTTCTTTTCCTTGCAGCAGAAAGCAAAACCATTTGACAAAAGTCCTGCATGCCAGTGTACCCCTTACTACTCAGAAAGATAGGTGGCTAGTGCGTGGAAATCTGAATGGTCCTCTGGGATGCAATGAACTTGGTTATGCCATCGTTTTTCCTGTTTACCATGGGTGGGCGTTACTATTCTACAAGATGAGGGTAATACTTTTGGGTTTGTTCATTAGTGAGTTTTGTGTTGGCCAAAAAAAAAAAAGAAAAGAAAAATACCCCCTCCCCAAAGAAACCAAACAAAACCCTAACTTTCTGAGCTATTAACAACCAAGCTGTAGTAACAGATTTCCTAAACCTAGTGTGGCCCAGATTCTAATTCTTATATAAGCAGACTCATTACACGTCCCTCAACAGGGATGAATAGGGCACACGCAGGGAAATGTGGGTGAGAACAAGGAGCAAATATTCCAACTCCTTTCCAGTGTTCAGAGTTCTGCTATTATTCAGCGGCTTACAGAAACTTAGCTTTCCATACACAATGCTGTGCATATTCAAAAATGATGCAAGAGTCCTTATTGTGGGCTTCCTCTGGCAGGAACTCCACTGTCACATCTGGTTTGTCCTGCAGGGATAACTTCTCAATGCTGTTCAAATCCGGTCACACACAGCCATCCTATTTATCAGTGAGCTCTGCCTTCCCTTTCCTCCGCTGGCAATTCCGTTTCCAGTCACTCACTAGCGAGCAGAGCAGCAAGTGCTCTTCATTTCATTCTGCTGGTGGTAATCCCACTGCAGCCCTCTTTATACCAGATTCACCACTTATGAGGACTCAGGACTTCAGAATCCTCTAATACAAATTCCCCCCAAATTAAAGATTTCCAGATATAGGGATTTTATTGTTAGTGTCCTGTAAAGTCATTTAGCTGTGTAGCTTCTGAAGTAAAATTCTTAGTCAAGGAAATTGGCTAACTAAAGAAATTTAATGAAAATAAAGCATTCATAAAATTGCCTGACACTTGTGGTTGCTGCCACAAGTGAACTACTGAAGAAAAACAAGCACTGTGCAGACTAGATAGAAAGATTCCTAACAAATGTACACAGAATCCACTGCCTATTTGAGGCTCCTAGCACCAACTTAGTACTCTAAAAACTCTGTTAAAAATTTCAACAAATATGTTCTTTAGTACATTTAGTACCTTTCTGAATGTTTGATCAAGGGAAAAGGAGAGTTTCCTCTGGCCTTATATACAAAGGGTGTCTTCAGGGTGGTATTCTGTGTTCACCAAAATTATGAGTTTAGACTGTCTTAGGGAAAATAGCAAGGTTAAATTTTTTCCACATTACTCCAATGATAAAAAACACATATGTTAGGTTTTCATTGCCCTTAGCTTAACTTCATATCCTGCTGTTAAATGCAAGCTAATGCAAGTTTCTTAAATGTGCATTAGGTAGGACAAATGTCACATACTAATTAAATAATTAAATGAGGTAAAATCTACTTCATAAGTACTATAATAAAAGCAAGCTCTGAAGCTTGTACAGAATCATAGAGTTTCTCTATCTTGAATGGTCACATAATTTCACATAAAATACTTGGTAAACAAGCTTGATACGTTGTGACCTCTCCTGCACACACACACACACACACACAAATAAAAAACTTGCTACTACTGTTGCTACTAAGAAAATAAAAACAATAGTTTTCTGATTTGCATACATTTCTGTAATACAATGGTAAATAAAAATATCATTTCCTAACCAAGTATAAGAGATTTAAAAATTATCTGAAATTACTTACAATAGGATTTTGGTTTAGTTATATTTCCCAGTACAACTAAAATAAACATCCACAGGCTGTTCAAGACTGCATAACTGGTAACATGAAGACAGATCCATCAGCAGGTGAGTCCCCTCTGCTTGTGTCAGTCTCTGTTTGGGCCAGTCTCCTCTGTTTGGGCCAGCTTCCATAGACAACACTTGCCTTGGGCATTGGATCTCAAACTGTACCACAGAAGTAAACTTACCTTGAGGTAGGAGGTGTACAGTCTTCTAAACTAAAAACATCTTAGGACAAATGTTTCATTTCATTTGTTGTTGGAAAACCATCCACAACTAAGCTAATAGTGAAACTGCTGAATAGCTCACATAGTTTATTAAATGCTTGGCTGAAAATTGGAATCACCAGTGTATTAGCACCCACCATAAATGCATGTTAAAAGACAGTATTTATTAAATGTATACCAGCTTGGCCCTGTGGTGATGATGGATAGCACAAGTTCTTGCCATCATCTCAAGGACAATGCATATGGATATACACATTTGGTAGAAGAAGGGTGATGACTATGGAAATATCTCAGACCTATGCAAGCTATAAAATTGTATGGATCGCCCACTTTCCAAACATGGAGAACTAACTAGTTCTTTATTTTCTGCATTTTGTATTGAAAATTATGAGAAAGAAATTAATTTATACCATATTTAGAATAACAGTATTTTGAGAGTTACTAGTAGATGCATAAAACTGCATCTTCAACAATCAAGTAGGCAAGGTGTAGAGGCAGGTTCTGACATCAATTTAAGAGCAGACAAAAAAACAAAAGTGGCCAAAGCCGGGTTTGCCAAACACACCTAGTACTGCATAGTGTGGTCCAGTTGAATGTTGGCAACCAGAGACCTTTCCTTCATCTTAAAACACTAGTGTAGGGAGTCAGTGTGACGGAACCCAGCTTGATTTCTGCCCCATAATCTGTCTCTGTTTCTATCTGTGAGTTTCAATACTCAGGCCTGAAGCCATTTGGTCCCCCCTTTTCACTCACGGGCTACATACAAAGCACACTTGACAATGTAGATGTGGAACCCAGGGCTCGTGTTTGTGCGTGCAGCTGCCATCACTCACAGTCCCCTCAAATGAGATTATTACTAATTCCATGAGCATGTTGTGAATATGTGTGGGCATGCATGAGATATTAGAATTAAAATATGGAAAGTAGGATATTATGTCCCTCTCACAAGATTCCTTCTGTCCTATAAGGCTGCCATTAAGAATTATTTTGAGGTTGTGAATCTCAGTTAAAATGTACATGGGGAATTGACACATTAAATTTTCAGGCACATTTCCCCTTTAGAAGGAAGGTAAACATGGAAAATGCTCCATTTGATAACAGAATTTGTCTGACTAAAACAGCTTCAGAGAGCTAGAAAGGCATGTGGTACACACACATGCACACACACATTTTTCCAGTGTATAATATATACTATTTTATTTGGGGACTGTTACTAGGGATAGATCCCAGAACTTTGCCCATACAGTACCACTAAACATCCCCAGACAAGCAACTGTTGTGGGGTTTTTGACCATGCAGTGAAACTCTGTTAGTAAAATTAATCTTGGATCATTGGGTAAAACCAGCAACTTGTTAAAAAGAATTAGCCATAGAGAGTATGGAGGACCCAGAAAGACAGATATGTAGACACAGGAAGGAGTAAGAAGGGACTTACAGATTCAGTCTTTTGGGTTTGTGATAGCTTGCATCTCTGGCTGAAAAGAAAGGTCCGCTGGTTGCTTCTTGGCTTCTCTGATCTACCAAGTTTTCTCCCCAACATCTGACCCCCAGATCTTTATTAGTAAATAGACCCACTTAGATAAAAACCACAGCTGAGCTGGTACCAGTAGCATGGAAATTCTGCCAGGCCATGGTCTGAGTAGTTAAAATATCAGTAGCTTAGTTGGGGCAGCTAAGAAGACATAAAAACAACAAGCAATTATGGTTATTGTATGAATATACACAATGTATATTTCCATGGCAGTGATTTTTTTTTATTTATTTTATTTTTCTCCATTAACAGCTTCAACTGGGTGTGGGGCAACAGAACCATTCCCAGTACAACCATGGGTGTGGGGTTCCCCACAGTCTCCCCAGGGCGATGGTTCCTGCAATGATCTCTAGGGGGAAACAGCTCCCAACAGATCCCCCCCCCTCCCATACAAAGGCAGGCAGCTATCACGTGGAGAGCACCAGTCAGAGTCAACCATGGTGTGAGAGCAAAGGAGAAGGGACTGAGACAAGGAGAGACCCTCCTCTCGAGTGGTGAAGCAATCCATCTCTCCTGGGAACAGAGGGGTGACCGATGACTCCTAGGTCAGTGGGGACCAGGCCTTTTTTTTTCCCCTTACCCTTCCTAGCGTTCCCAGGGCCCTGCCTTAGGTTGGGGGATTATCCTGCCATAAGTCGCCCGTCCTTGGAGCTCCTCAAATAAAAGGCATCTAGCAGGATTAAAGTAAGCAGATCACAGGGCACCCTGTCTTAGGCCATGTGGAGAGCGCCCTCATACCTGAACCATGCCATGTTGAGCCGGTTTCTACAACCTCTGTATGGTGTGCTCTTCAGGCGAGGATCCACACTAACTCCCGTCATTGGGCCCCTGCGTCTGTCATTAATGAAAAGACTCTGAGGAGCTCCTCAAACAAAAGATATAATGATATAATTTTGGCACCAATAACTCCATCTCCAGATAAGAAGAAAGGGCTTTTTCCCAACCCAGTATTCACCTTTGAGTCTGGCCTATGGTATGACCACCTTCCTAAGTGCCTACTCCACATAAAGTTACGTGTGCTGCCTGCCAAAAATTAGGGCAGTGTAAAAGGGATCAAAATCCAAAATTTTTAACATATGCATTAAAACCAAACACTTTACAACATGTGTCAAACTTTACCCATTATCTATAAGCAGTTACAAATATCATTAGCTCAAATTCAGTAGGAGTACAATGACATACATTGTTGTTATCAAATACCACCAGTTCCAGCCTCTGGGCAACAGTAACAGGAACCCCCAATTTTCCCCCTTCTTAAGTGAAGAGAGGTTAATATTTTAATTAAAATGAGTTCTGTGTCCCAAAGTTTAAAGCAGTCTGATGTTTAGTCTGCAACTCAGCTCCAAAGCAGACCAGAGTTCAAGCTGCAGAAGCAGTTTAGCATTTGTGCTCCAGGACAGGTGGGGTAGCCAGGGTGAGGCGAGCTGGATTCAGGTACATGAAGCCATCCTGGCCCTTATGTCAGCCGGGTCTCCCTGGACTCTGGGGGCTGGCGACACCATGCAGAGTGGTGTAGCTGGTTTTGTCAGCAGGCACTCCTTTCCTTGGGGGTAGGGAAGACCGGACCAAGGATCTCTCCTCAATCACCTCTGGAAGTCTGGAACTCCTCTGTGTCCGCAGCCTCGACATCACGTTCAGATTTCATTTTCTTTCTGTGAAAAAAGCACAAACACATCCTCGACCCCAAATATATATAGGTGGGTTTTTCATGATGCATTGCGAGGCTTTTTCACCTTGTCTTAGCAAAGGTCAGCTTGGTGTCAACAAGCCAGATCCGTTTGCATCAGGATCTGCTGGCAACTTGTATGAGTTGCTTTGAAGGAGCCTTGTTATGCTCCATAATTTTTATTATTATTAGCCATATATGCAGTTCCTCCATTGGAAGAGCCAATTGTAAAATTTAGCATAAAATCCTTTAAGGGATTTTTGCTATAACATTAGCAAAATACAGGTGCATAAATTGTAGCAATGATCTGGGAAAAGACCATTGTTTTTGGCCTTTGAATTTAGCAAAGGCAAATGTCCAGGAATCAATCTTAAAATTATCAATGAATCTACTGTTTAGTATAAGAAACCTTGATCATAGTCAATATTTTGTTAAACCATTATCCAGATTCTATCCTGTCCTTTTATATCAGACAGGCTACTGGTTTAAATTAAGAGTTTAATATCTTAACTAGCAAAACTGAGAAGATTTAGCCGTAAGCAGCATTTTTTATAAAACTGTTGTAGAATAAGTTTTACATTTAATATACACACTTGCCATAGCTGAATTATAATTAATATACTGTATTTGTTGATTATTGTATACTTTATCTGTTGATTTATACTTTACCTGCTTGAGTACCTGTTAGGCAGCTGTTTTAAGCTCTCTATTGGAAACTGTTTTTTGTAAGAATTTTACCTAGCAGCTCAAGGTCTCCCATAAGAATATTATCACTAGAGCTTTAACCATTGGACATCCAACCAAAAGTTTGTAAGCTATCCTTTTTTTTATATTGGAAAAAAAGAAATTTCTGCCTCCTCCCTGCCTCCCATTTCCTCCCCCTCCTCCCACTCCTCCCCGCCTCCCCCTCCTCCCCTCCTTATCCAGACCGATGTGCAGTCAGGGTTCCCTGCCCTGTGGGAAGTACAAGTCCTCCCCTCAATCCTGGTCTAGGAAGGTGAACATCCGAACTGACTAGGCTCCCACCAAGCCAGAACATGAAGTAGGATCAAAACCCTGTGCCATTGTCCTTGGCTTCTCAGCAGCCCTCATTGGGTTCACCTTCTTATTTAGCTTCTTTAGTATCACAGAATATAGACTCAATGACCACAATTTGTGACTAGAAACCAATTATGATTGAGTACATCCCATGTTCCTTTTTTTGGGTCTGGGATACCTCACTCAGGATAGTGTTTTCTATTTCCATCCATTTGCATGCAAAATTGGAGAAGTCATTGTTTTTTACTGCTGAGTAGTACTCTAATATGTAAATATTCCACACTTTCTTCATCCATTCTTCCACTGAGGGACATCTAGGTTGTTTCCAGGTTCTGGCTATAACAAACAATGCTGCTATGAACATAGTTGAACAAATGTTTTTGTCATGTGATAGGGTATCTCTTGGGTATATTCCCAAGAGTGGTATTGCTGGGTCCAGAGGTAGGTTGATCCTGACTTTCCTGAGAAACCGCCACACTGATTTCCAAAGTGGTTGCACAAGTTTGCATTCCCACCAACAATGGATGAGGGTACCCCTTCCTCCACAACCTCTCCAGCAAAGACTATCATTGGTGTTTTTGATTTAACCATTCTGACAGGCGTAAAATGATATCTCAGTGTTGTTTTGATTTGCATTTCCCTGATCGCTAAGGAGGTTGATCATGACCTTAAGTGTCTTTTGGCCATTTGGAATTCTTCTGTTGAGAATTCTCTGTTCAGCTCAGTGCCCCAATTTTTAATTGGGTTATTTAGCGTTTTAAAGTTTAGTTTCTTGAGTTCTTTATATATTTTGGAGATCAGGCCTTTGTCTGTTGCTGGGTTGGTGAAGATCTTCTCCCATTCAGTAGGTTGCCTTTTTGTCTTAGTGACAGTGTCCTTTGCTTTACAGAAGCTTCTCAGTTTCAGGAGGTCCCATTTATTCAATGTTTCCCTTAATGTCTGTGCTTCTGGGGTTAAACATAGGAAGCGATCTCCTGTGCCCAACTGTTGTAGGGTACTTCCCACTTTCTCTTCTATCAGGTTCAGTGTGTTAAGATTGATATTGAGGTCTTTGATCCATTTGGACTTGAGTTTTGTGCATGGTGATAGATATGGGTCTATTTTCATTTTTCTACAGGTTGAAATCCAATTGTGCCAGCACCATTTGTTGAAGATGCTTTCTTTCTTCCAATGTATGTTTTTAGCTCCTTTATCAAAAATGAGGTGTTTATAGGTTTGTGGGTTAAAATCCGGGTCTTCTGTACGATTCCATTGATCGAGTTCTCTGTTTTTATGTCAGTACCATACTGTTTTCATTACTGTAGCTCTGTAATAGAGTTTGAAGTCAGGGATGGTAATGCATGGCAGTGATTTTTATTTGCAATAAAATCTCACTTGTATCAATTTCGGGATTAACATTGTCAAGTTTATTGCAGGATTAGTATAGCACAGAGGCATATAGTGCTTATCCTGCCATCTCCTGGTCAATAGGCAGAAGTGCAAGTCCAGAGTTCTTAGATTTCATAGGCATCTTGCTACTTCTGTTGTTTTAGACAATGTCGTCAGGCTCAAACTCAGCTTAGCTAAGAGCAGATCTGTCACTCTCCACATGGGTAAAATAAAAGGTGGAATCTCTTACTAGATGAGCGGGACACAACTTTGTGAGCAAGGATGTCCCCGAGTCTTGGCACTGGTGCCTGTTCCAACAGTCAGCACGCATTTCCCATCCACGAGTTTTACCGGGAGCCATTATTGTCTCAGCACTCCTACCGTGGTGCGTACGCCCTTTAAATCATGGGTTCCTATGGCAGTTCTTTATTAATTCTGTGACCTTAAATTTATTAACTTCTCTGATCTTTAACATCTTAATCTATACGGTAAAGACTCCACAAGGCACTGAAGAAACATTAAATACAGGAACCCTAGAGAACTTCACAGGAAAATTACTACACATGGAAAAAGAGAAAAACAAAAACCATTTAGCTGCTGTTCACTGTTTTAAGAATTTCTACTTGAATCTCTGCACTGCCCAGAATCACACCACTCAGACTCAGGGAACTGGAGACACCAAAGTGTCAACTCAGTTCATATGGCTCTGTTCAAATATCACGGTTAGTGTTAGGGCAGTGCCGTCACCCAGAGAGGGGACAATGTAGACTTTGGCAGCTATGCAAAATAAGCCACACATAAAAGGATGATTCTTTACTGATATATGGTTATTTTTTGCAGTATTAATAGAGTAAAACAAACATTATGGAAAGAATCTTCTACGAACTTTAGTAGACATGGTAGAAAATATATCAAAGGAAATTCCGTATTTTTATTTCTTCCCCGATTAGGTATACTCTTCATCCATTTTATTTTATTATTTAATTTTATTTCATGTTTTTAAGGGAAAGAAAGTGGAATGATAAAGGGATTCAAATTCAATTTAAAATTATTCCACTGGTTTAACAGCACGGGCACAGTCTCCCATCAACTGCTTGAGCACAGTGTCTGTGAGATTGGAATTTATCACTGGCTTTCAAAGAGATCAATTTCAACCTTGTGTGTTCCAGCTTTCTTACTGATACTTTGTGGCAACATCAGGAGCCACCTCAGAGATTAATTGTGAGGATTAACCCGAATGAACATATTTATTACATAAGTTATATTATTATATTTTATTTTCCATGCAAAAAAGAGTAAACAAACACTGCAGACAGAAAGGTCAGTGCAACATAAAGGCCTAAAAGGATTTCACTTGCTCATTAGCTCAGCAAATTTATGCAGAAAATGATTTCCACAACACAACAAAACCAACTGAGTCTGTGACAGATCAAGGCCTCCTTCAGTAGGGTCACATCACCTCTGCTGATCTAAAAATTCAGCCCTGCTGTGTGAAGAAGACCCCACCTAGCACATGATTCGTGTGGTTCCTGGGTATTTCTGCCTCCCTCTTACAGACTGCGGTGCTGACATTGAAGCCCACCCACACTTATCAGTGCCCCCAAGCGATTTCACCCCATTCCAGCACTTGCTTTTTGGTATGCCCCTGAGAATACAAGTGAATAGCTTTATAGCATTTAATTTATCTGATTTTCTCCTCTTTGGAGACCAGCACATGAGGTGGAGAATATTCTTTATGCAACTTGACGGATAAATGTGTTTGGTGTGGTATAACCTATTCACTTACTAAGTGCATTTATCCACAGTAGGGTAATTTTTGTCCTACATTATCCAATCCCCCTGATTTAAGAGGCGATGTTCACTTTTAGTTAATGCCAATGAATTAGAAGAGTTTCAAACTCTGTGAAGAGGTGATGTCTAGACTTTAAGGTTCACTTGAGGCATTCTGATTAAGATGGAAATCTATTGACTGCCCTCTCCCACAGAGAATTGATCTGATATGCCTAACAGAGGATCTTGGAGTTTTCTCTTTCAGATATACCCCGGAGATGTTGTCTGAGGTTTCTGTCCTGCCTGGTTCCCACAATCCTTAAGTTCCAAAGAAATCACATAGAGATCTACATTAACTATAAACTGAAATCCTGGCCCATTAGCTCAGGCTTCTTATTAACTCTTATAGCTTATATTAATTAGCCCATTATTTTACTATATGTTAGCCACATGGCTCAGTACCTTTTTCAGTGACGCAGAAAGACTGTGAGCTTTTGCTTTCTTTTCTTTTTTCTTTCTTTTTTTTGATTCAAACCTCTCTTTACCATGCACACAGCATTCTAAAAGGTCTTTTATGCTGGGCTCCTACCTTCTCTGACACTCCAGCCTTTCCTGGACCATTTGACAACACTCAGTCCAGGCCTTGCCCCTGGGGAACTGCTGAGTAGGAGCAGGTCAGTGTCCTCACTGTGCCTAGACTTGACAGTATGCTTTTCCTCACTGATGATGCACCCCTGTGGGTCTGCATTATCAGGAAAGCTTGAACAATGAACTTTGTCCAATAAACTCTCCTCAAAGCCATTGATAAGACATTGTTAGATGACAATTTTAATAACTTTATTTTTTAAATTTTAACCATATTTCTAACACAATTTGGAGGCTCTAGATCTGAACTGCATAATGTGACCCCAATTTCTTTTCTTTTGATAATGTCACAGAAATTAAAATTATTTTTTCCAAATGGACTTGTTTTTATGTTAAAGAGCTGGCCTCTACACCATATTATTATTAGTTTACTTCATTACTATGGAAGGAATGTCTTTATACTTCAAGGTAGGCTCGAACTTCAAAATATCTTTCCCACCAGTTCTGACTTGGTTGTGTATACTAGTGTGAGAAGGTTGTTATTAACAATCACTTTCTGAAATACAAGAACATGTTGGTAAAATAACCTTGCTAAAACCTTTTAATCATGTAATAATGATGGTGGTGTGTTGAGTTGTGTTTCTCTGAGCTGGTCATTTTTATTTGCATACAATGATCATAATTGATCCTCTTGATAACTTTATGAGAGAGGCATTGTTAATAACTCTCCATGGACCAGAGAAAGGTGACAAAGAGATGTTAACTGCTATTCTAAATTCCTGTGATTATAAGCCTCTGATTTTGTAATTTGAGAATTTAATTCCAGGTAATAGGGCAAACATCATGACTCCTTTCCCCATCCCCCTCTGCCATCCATTTAGTGAATAAACTACTGGTGAATCAGTGCTTGTTGACCTGAGGAGGATGCTTTCAGTAAGAGTATGGACTTTGGGAATTCTCATCCTCTTCTTCAGCACAGTCCCCATAGGGGACATGAAGAAATTCTGCATTCATCCTTACTGACATCTTACTTAGTTGGACTACAAAGCCCTGGTGTGGCAGTGAATCAAGTCCTTACCCGACACTCTAAGAAACAGATGTACAACTGAAAAGAAGAAGGTGGGAGACCAAGTGACCATAATCTTCAATTATTTAGTTCTCAACAATGATGAGAATCCAGAGTCCAATGTTTTATTTTTAGGAGTTATCAGATGGATTTACTTCACATTTCTATGAAAGTCCTCCACCGTCTCCTCCCCTGGAGCAGAATATGGCATAAATTAGACTACATTTGTCTAGAATTTTGAAATTAATAAATGTATTTATCTTCAGTTTTAATAAACTTGCTAACTGGCATGTTCCTTGTCTGCAGTGTCCTAACCAACACACTGGATTTGTAAATTACAGAACCTCTGCTTAGAATTTACTGAGGGACAAGGTGCCACAGAACTATGTGCTCTGAAATATATTTAAACATCTTTTACTTAATCTTAATGTTACTACCATAAATTTGACCCCTGAGCAAAACTTGTAAAAATGTCTAGGACACACATTTGTATGAAGTAGCTTCAACAAACATATCTCAATGGCATAAAAAAAATAGTGCATTACATTATAGTATAAGAGTCAGCAGCCACCACTTTGAACATATATTTTCAGAGTCAGTTGTGTACAACACTGAAAAAACACAAATGGCTCTTCTTCAGAATCTAAAGATAACCTGGGGCAGTTTGGAGACAGCTCTCATTTCTAAAATTAACAGAACACAGAATGAGTAGAAGGGTCTTCTCCTTGCTGTAGATCCCATTGCTGATAGCCTGCTGTCTATCAGGGTGATGTGTGGTCAGAGACAGACCTTCATCTCTGCTTGATATTTACAGAAAATAGAATCCTCCTAACACACTGCAGGAACCAGTTGTTCTGTTCCCTGATAACAAAAGAGATTTGTGGTTGAGCAGAGTGACATGACAGAGAAAAGCCCTTAGTTCTGGGGACTGCGCTACTTTCCCTCTGTGGCCTTAGAGAAATCTTACTCTAAGCTGTAGTGTTCTGTCTTTAAAATGTAGAGCTTTGAAGTAGGACAGAGCCTTTACTCCCAACAGTGGACTCCTTAAGTACACTTGAACAGACCCAGACACCCCAAAGCAACAGGACACAAGTCAGATGTAATTGCGCAGCCCCATCCCTACTTGAAGGACATCAGCTAGTGTCTTTGAGCACATTCGCAGAAGACACTGATTACTCAGATGTCCTTCAGTTTGTGTCTGAGTGGAGACATTTACTGTTGACAGCTCTGTGTCTGTCCCCTATTCCCACGAAACTAAATTCATGTGAGTTTTTGTGGCTGTCTCTTTTTCTCTGTCATAAACTTAATGTGAACTCTACTTTCAATTTTTCTTGTTCACACTTTGCTTCCTGTTCAATGATCCACTCACTTGGCACTCACTTACCATTGGCAACAAGCACTCACTTAAGACATTCATAGGTTGAAAAAGATAAAGTTTGCATGTTCATTTTTAAGCATGGCTGTGCACAGTTAAGGAATCATATATGCAAATTAACAAGGGCACTGGGGCTCTAAATCTGCTCAGAGGGCTGGTCACTGCAGGAACCTGCAGACAGTGGTTTTTAGGAACTGGAATAACTGGGCTTCTTTTCATTTAGTGGTTTTCAAAATGTTTTCTACAGTATAGATTATCTCTTGATGTGATGGTTTCTATAATTTTTCTGAATGTTTATAAATTTTAAAGATTAATAATGGATGATGAAAGCAATGAACAAATAGAAAATGAAGTTAAACAAATTTTGAAATCCATGAATTGAAAACAACCTTAGTTATTCACTGGCACCTGTGCTCATGCTCATGGCTTTGATTTGATATTATGATTTACACAGTGTACATGCAAATACATCGTAAACAGAAACCCAAGTAGCTAAATATATGCTTTTGAGCTAGATCACATTCTGTGTGTTTAAAGTAAATACCTCTAATTTTCATAATGTTCAGCAGAGAACACAGAACCAGCCACACACCGACAGTAGAGTGCTCTTGAGAACAGGGGCCCAGATATCAAGTCACAGTCACTGCCCCCATTCCTTTCTCTCTGCCTACCGTCCTTTGTTTTAGATGACAAGAGTCACACACTGGATGCCATCCAACTGATATGCATTTCAGACTTAGCTTATTTTCCTATGTCAGTACATAAGAATTTGATGAAAACGTTGTCACAGGTGATAACAGTTTCATGAGCTACTTACTTTCTTTCATGAATACCCTAAACTCTTATCGTGAATGAGTTCAGTTACAACTTTGTTTGGTGGGTTCTATTTGCTACATAAAAGTCTGTCCATGAAGATAAACCACTGTCTAAAGTCTCCTGTTACCACATGCTCTATGATGTTGAGACTGAAGATAAAACACCCTTCGTCTTGCTGTCTTTGGAAAGCAAATATTACAACTGAAACTTCTGAATTGGTGTAATTTATTCTCTCCTAATTCACATTTGGAACTTTGTGGTACTAAATGATGGCTGTTACTTATTCAATTTTGTCTAGTAGATAATAAATATATGCTAGTCTTGGTGAAAGATATACAGCTATAACTAATCTATTTTATTGGTGAAGGTCCTGAGTGACTAACAGAAAACTCATTTTGTGAAAATAAAAACATCACAGAAAATACTAAAATAATGATTTTTCATATGTTTTCTGTTTATATAACAAAATTATGTTCATGTTTTCTGTTTATATAAACCTCCAATGGAAGAAATCATACTTTTAAATACTACTTGTCTTGTGGGATTACTTCAATAATTGATCCCCAGCTATTAAAGAAACTTTTAACAATTCTTCTAACACTTACTCAGAAACAGTTTCACAAATGATGTCACCAATCACAAATGAGGAAATGTCATTTCACAGCTCAGCAATCCCAGGTACCCTTTGCTTCCAAGTTGGAAGGTTAAGTTTATCCTTTCAATTGCATGGGTTTTGCTTTGGTACAATTGCACAGTCAACACATAAAGGTTTGAACTGTCGCTGCCATTGGTCACAGAGTAAATGTGATCTACAAAGACAACCCCCCAAAAAAGGTGCTTTAAAAAGTGCTACTGGAAATAGGTTCGTACGGCTGGAACTGCAGCCTCAGGAGCAAATACATTCTCTTTCGCACACTCCCATTAAAGACACTTCTGTGATCCACTTACTCAAAAGGTTACAAATCTTTAAAAGTGTGTGCATCAGAGTCCCTCTGTGCAGGACTTGGGTGGGGAAACTCATGGTCCCTCACACCATTTCACTATAGTTAAAGTGAGACTCCTTCCTACACCAAACACATTTCCTTAAATGTGTCTTTGTGTGTCCTCTCTTCCTATGGCATATACAACAGCTTCATGCTGAGGTTGAAATGATGCACAGAAGATGTGGGGGCCTTGGGCATTCACAGCGTACATTGCTGGAAATAGATTTCCACAGAGCATGGGGTGCAGCTGCTGATCAGGGCCCAGTGCAGACCTCACAGGTGACTCCTACTGGGATGACAATAAGCGACCATCTGCTCAAAGTTGTACCTGGCGGAGAACCATCAGAAGTTGGTAGACGATCACTCCTCCCCTGCTACACCTTGTTCCTCAAGTCACGTGACAGTCACATTCCAAGGGCATCAGGACCATGAACACAGCATCAAAGAAGTTCAACAGGTAATGCCCAAGCCTCCTCCAGTACACAGTGATCCTTTTCAGGAAGAACTTTCAAAGAACTGACCTCCCACCATCCTTTCAGTCCCCACATTTCCTGTTTCTGAAGTGTAGGTAATGCCTTGGATTAGCAATTCAGTCCTCCTGCAGAATGAAACTGTTTGAAAAGTACAGCCATTCTCTTACAAAGCTCTTCAACCTTCCCATGCATTTGTGTTCTTAGACCACATGCATTCATGCACGCATTAAATGGATCTCTGTATTAGCTACATTTTCAAACCATTAGCTTGACTGTACTCTTGAATTTCTATGTGCTTTCTAAACAACAGAGACAATATGCCAGGAAATTAAGGCCTGCCTTCCTTCCTTTCGTTCTTTCTTTCTTTCTTTTTTTCTTTTTCTTTCTTTTTTAAATCTCTATGGTGGCTCACTGGGAAAAGAGTGGAAAATGCTTGTCAGAATGAAGGTGAACATTCATGTTTCTTTCAGAACAAATGAACAAGTCTAAGCCTAAACTGTTCATATTGTTCATGCTGATAGAATTATAGGATGTCTGCTTGATGTCTATGGGGTCTCTAATTGTAATGACAAGGGGGAGAGCAAACAGAACAGACAACTACCAGTCCTTCCTATTTAGACAGCAGAATTATCTGAGAATAGCCACTAGAACACTACTATGACAGCTATAAAGCACCTTTCTTATTCCAACTATGGCATCTGTTTCAAAGAAGTCATTCTTTCCCTTCCAGACAGAGGTGAACACCAGGCCTACAGCAGTCAAAGCAGGCAGTTCTGAGGAGCTCCACTGGGAGAGACACATGACAGGACAAATGTTCTTCCACATCAGAGTTTCGGCTCCACATTCCCCAGAGTGAGAAGGAACTTTAGAATCAACAAGTGGCGATTGTCACCCTCTGTGGATTTAGCCAACATAGTGTAAGCATGTGAGATGCAACTGCTTCATATAAAGAACACTAAGAAAGTTAACAGAAAATCCTGTCACCAGTGACTGTGGTTGAGCCATGCCGTGTTGTTCAACAGTACAGCAGTCCCATCATGACTACTGTGACTGTCCTCACAAAGCTTTGAAGTCTGGGTTATTATCCTTATGCTTGCCCTGTGACAGTAAGAACTCCTGAATACTGTAAGGAGAATGGAATTCTGTGAGAGTCCTTAAAGCCCATTCCCTTCTGGCAAGTGAAACACTGATAGTGTCACATTTGTTTTCAAGTATATGAACCATTAGAAGGTTACCTGGGGATCTTTTTTTTCTTTCTTTCTTATTTTATTTTATTTTTGTCCATATTGGGTTTCATGATGATGAGGACGACTGGCCAGGTCTCTTCCTCAAGAGGTCACCAGATCTCATTACAGATGGTTGTGAACCACCATTTGTTTACTGGGAATTGAACCTAGGACCTTGGGAAGAGCAGGCAGTGCTCTTAACTGCTGAGCTGTCACTTTAGAGTACAATGCCCTTTGTTTAAGAATGATAATACCAAAATAAATACATCAGTTACATCAGTCCCTTAGGGGATCGAGTGCAACAAAATGTCCCAGAGCAATTATGTAAATGGGTTGCTATTTATGGCAATTCGCTTTTCAAGGCCATTTTGTATTTTTTGTAAAATTCAAATGCCAACACTGGAAAATGCTTTTTTATAATTTCTAATTAGAATAACTTAATATTTTGTAATAAATGTGTTGACCTTCAGTCTTAATGATATTTATAGAAATAACACTTTCATAGATAGGAAAGTGATGGCTCTTGCTTTATAGAACTAGAAATGCTTTGGATGGAGACAATAGAGTTCATGTACTTCAATGGCAGCTGCTATAAAAAGCAAAAGGACTACGGGATCTCAAGAGATGCTACTGTCCTGCATGCCACTGTAGGCTGGCTTTCCCTTGTTTCATCATTTACTGTTTAATGAGTATATTGACAGCTTCTGCTTATGTATAGACTTTAGAAATGTGCCTTCTTCAAAATAACACACAAATAATGATTAAAGCAGAAGGTGGGAGGAAATGAATGTCCTGGAAGACAAACATTATCGGTCTGTTGGCACTCCGCAGTATCCATTTTTCAGGGAAGTCTTGCTTTTTCTTTTTTAGGATGAAACAAAATTTCAGGGATTTATTATCTTGTAAATGATCATACAATTTCCTTAGCACTGAATAGTTTACGTAGAAATAAACACTAGTGCACACTCCAAGAGAAGGTTTAATCATAGATTAAATTACAAAAATAATGAAATCAGAATGTCTACCATGGATTCAAAACTTCTCAGTGAATAAGGAAGGCAATTTACAACCTCCTCAATGGAATTTTTTTTTGAAAGTGAAAGAGAAAGATTGGATTAAAAATTCAAGGACAATATTTCAGTCAACATTGATTTTTCTTTCCCCTTTAAGGATATTTCAACTATCACTCAAAAGTTCAGTAGCACATCTTTTAGTAGGTCCTTAAGGCAATATATTTAAAGTAATTTACAATTTCATTTGATGTTAGTTATTTTAAAACATCACCTCAATATAGATGTTCAAAATAATGCCCTCATAGCCTTTTTAAAATGAATTCGGATGTTTCATAAAAATAATGATGGCTTTATTACAGCAGGGCTCATTGGCACCACCAGTAAAGGTCTACCAAGTTTCCAGCTAAAGCACTTATTTCTTAAGAGCTCACCAGGAAAGATTACAGTCTAGTTGTGCATAAAACATCAGTCTTATCATGGGTTGCTGGTGCTTTTTTTTTTGTAGTACATTATCAAAAAAGGGGGGGGACAGTGGATATCTTTTCTTTCTTTTTTTTTTTAAATCAAGTATATTATCAGTTGAAGAGACAGTCCTTTAGAAGAAATAAAGCTAAAGTTTAATTTCAGTCTTGCAAAGCCACTTAGTTCTGTTCAAGAAAGACAAACTATCAATTTCTGGAGCTAAATGGAGTAGTTTCTGCATGCAAAAGAAAGGTAGGTTATGCTGCCTGAAGAAACGTACACGAAACAGAAGCATGGATTCTTCATCTCACTTTAAAGAGCATGTAAGCCTGCTTCACCCCTTCCATCTGAACCTTTGTGTCTCTCCTTTAGTTTTGGTGAGTTACACAATCAGACAGTGTCTCCATTCATGCGGATTTCGAAGAACCCACACCCTGTTTGTGTTTTTTTATTTCACAGAGGCCAAAGGAAAGGGTTGCTGCCAGTAGGCTGATCAAGGCATGCAGAATAAATTCAGTCCTGGGCACTGAAACAGGCCACCCTTGTGCTGTGCTTATGGGAGAAGAAAGTAGACCCATCACCAACTTTGAGATCACATCCCAGCAGCAGTCACAAAGCGTTTGAAATCTCCACTAAAAACAGGTCCTCTGAACTGGGGCTGAAATTCTCATCCATGGCAAGTGATGGAGCACAGTGCCCCAATGTTCCCAACTAGGTTCTTCTCTGCCTCGGGTCTACTGACACAGCCAAAGGAAGTCACCTGCCACCAAACCCACTCAAGACTTCAGCCAGGCCAAAGGATGAGTTTGGGGACTTAGCACCTTCTGCTTTCTCTGGTTTCCTGAACCTTAGAATTCCCTCCACTGGGAGGGCGGGGATGGGAGACAGGGAAGAGGCAGGGGCGGTAGGCGGAGTTCCTTAATTGCTGGCAGTGGCTTAATGTAAACAGGCACCTAAGACTTTCCCTTCTCTCTCCTCTTTTCACTGTTCCTGACTACAGAGATGGAGGAGCGGGGAGGATTTCTGTTTTCTCTGAAGGGAAGCTCTTGATCCCTGAAGGCAGGCAATCCTGAACTTTCTCCAGGGGGCTGGGGAAATAATAAAAGGGCTCTGCTCTCTCCAAAAATTTTGATCCTTAGTCACAGATAGCATCTTGTTTAGGTGGGAGGTGCGTCTCTCCTGTTTAGTGCTGGCTGCTGACTTGGGGCCTCAGGCTTCTGGACTCACCTGGTGCTGAGGACCAACGAGTACAGGCAGCAGGGGAAGCAAGTAGTGTTCAGCTTTGAATTTCATGTTGCCGCCCTCCAGGGTGCCCCTTCACTCTGCCTCTACTCTTGCCTTCTCTGGCAGGTTGGTGGCTGCTCACTGACCTTCTCTTGTCCCAGGAAGCCCTCTCTAGAGATTCGCCCACCCCCACCCCATCAGCCACCACCCACCCACCTACACACATAAATACTGATAGAGACCTTGTGAAAGCAAGGCCAGGATGGTCCAGCTCTGTGGTCAGGGCTCACAGAGCGACCATAGCCTCTGGAGGAGGAAAGGACCCGCTGCCTTGCTAGCCAGCTGCACTTGGTCACTGAAGCAAATCTCCTCTTCCCCGCTCCTACTGAAGACAGGAGGGAAAGGCGGTGGCGAGGACCAACAGATGTCTCTCACCAGCTTGCAAGGCTATTGCAGAGATGTTGCTTGGAGAGTAAGCTTACAATACTGCGCTGATTAGATGCGCAATGGCTTGCCTGGTGTGGAAGGAGGGTAACAGCAGCCAGTGCAGACCAGAAGCCGGCTCTTACCCACGTGAAGTTAGGTGGTCTCTATCATGTAAAGGGGTCTGGACTAACACGAAACCCGCGGCTCTTGGTTCTGGTGCTTCCGGGTCTTCTCTTTTCTAGTCTTTGTGCCTCTTGTTTGCTTAATGGTATGCATGCTGCCTGAGTTCATGCACCTTCAAAGATCTTTTTCCTGTGAGCAAACACCTCAGCAAGAGCACAAAGACAATTGTTTTTAACTCAACGATGGGGCAGAGGACTCTGGATGCCACTGTGTTTCGTTAAGTTTCTAAATGCTGTATTCCAAGCATCCAATGTTTAAAAAGCTTTATTTAGAAATTTTCGTCAGAAAAGGTAAACAGCAGAACTTTAAAGCAATCTACAATTTTGAAAAATCAGTTTTAAAAGAAAGGCGACTTCACCTACAGAGATTTGAAACTACAGGATCTTATTCTCCACCCCCTGTGTGTGAGGTGTGTGTGTGTGTGTGTGTGTGTGTGTGTGTGTTATAAGAAAGTGGACATGACATTCCTCTCAAGAATCAGTGTTCTAGAGTAGACACTACAATTTTCCCACCAAAATGTGAGGAAAACAGGAACCACCAGTTTCTTGACAGGATTTTTGTTTCCTAACACAGAACTAGTTATCCTAAGACAACATTGCTGCTACTGTGAATGTCACACCTGAAACTGGTCAATGCTAAAGAATCAGGCACATGCAAGTCTCAGAGGATGAAGGGCAGCAGATGCTATCCAGAGGGCTCATTTGATGGCCAATGTTCTCTCCAGGAAAGCCATCTAGAAGGAAAATTCCAAAGAATAATCTGCTAGAAACTCAGTATCGAAGGTGATTTTGAAGATAAAATACTACACTTATCAGATTCTAAATAGGGTGGAAAAGCAATTCATTAATCTTTCAATTACAGTTTTCTTCCAGTCTTCATACTGATGAGTCTAACTTTAAAGGCACACATACTGAAGACCTTTGTTGTTAAAATCTTGTCATTTAAAAGGCATATTAGTGTGTTCAGCAGATACCACCCCTTGGGCAGCAGTTACATCTATATAGTTAGTTGTATAGTTATGATTATAGTCAGACACAAACTAATGCCCTGCTGGGTTGTCTTTTAGAAGGGAGAAGAAACACAGAACAGCAGCAACACAATGGTATCTAGAGCTAGGACTTCAGTGGGAAGGAGACCCAGGGACTCTTTCTTTGTTCTGCTATGTAACCTAAGTAATACTCAAATTTTCAACAGTCCTCCTGTCCCAGTCTCTTGAATGCTGCCATGCTTATTTCTAAAGGTGACTATCTACGTTGTATGTTAACAAGGGCATACCACTTTGCAATAATAACAAAAATGTTTATAACAAGAAATAACACTCATCTGAAGGATGTCACTCTGCTTATTAAACACCAAGTTTGCATTCAATATTTTAATGTCTTCACCCCATGAACCCAGCATGGTCGTTACCAATGTTTGCCTCTTCCACAGGCGTCTGATTAAGAGTGGTCAATCCCTGACACAAGTCACCAGTCATTTCCACAAAGCAATGGCTGTTCAAATTGTTTTGATATCACTTCATGGCTTATACACTCTTAAGGGATAATATTTTGTGATACTATAATGTAAATCCACAACATGAGTTTTATCACTTAACTACCAGATATGCAACCTTAAACTATAGTGGAAAAACTTCAGATTATCCACTGAGTTTGAGTAGTACTTAGACTGGGCCTCTAATCTCTGCTGTACTCTGTATGGGACACCTATAAAAGCCTCTTTAAAGGGCATTAGAACATGAAGGAACACTTAGCTGAAGGTGATCCTGCGTGAGATATAGGAAACTCTTGCTGGATTAGAGGTTTAAGAATCTATGTTCAACACGACAAGGCTGTCCACTCTCTCCATACCTCTTCAACATAGTGCTTGAAGTCTTAGCAATAGCAATAAGACAACATAAGGGGATCAAGGGAATTCGAATTGGAAAGGAAGAAGTTAAGCTTTCATTATTTGCAGATGATATGATAGTGTACATAAGCAACCACAAAAACTCCACCAAAGAACTCCTACAGCTGATAAACACCTTTAGTAATGTGGCCGGATACAAGATCAACTCCAAAAAATCAGTCGCCCTCCTATACACAAAGGATATGGAAGCAGAGAGGGAAATCAAAGAAGCATCACCTTTCACGATAGCCACAAACAACATAAAATATCTCGGGGTAACTCTAACCAAAGAAGTGAAAGATCTATTTGACAAGAACTTTAAGGCATTGAAGAAAGAAATTGAAGAGGATACAAGAAAATGGAAGGATCTCGCTTGCTCTTGGATTGGGAGGATCAACATAGTAAAAATGGCAATCCTACCAAAGGCAATTTATAGATTCAATGCAATCCCCATCAAGATGCCATCAAAATTCTTCACTGATCTTGAAAGGACAATAATCAACTTTATATGGAAAAACAAAAAACCCAGGATAGCCAAAACAATCTTATACAATAAAGGAACCTCGGGAGGCATTACCATCCCTGACTTCAAACTCTATTACAGAGCTACAGTAATGAAAACAGTGTGGTATTGGCATAAAAACAGAGAAGTCGACCAATGGAATCGTATAAAAGACCCGGATTTTAACCCACAAACCTATGAACACCTCATTTTCGATAAAGGTGCTAAAAGTATACAATGGAAGAAAGAAAGCATCTTCAACAAATGGTGCTGGCACAACTGGATGTCAACCTGTAGAAGAATGAAAATAGACCCATATCTATCACCATGTACAAAACTCAAGTCCAAATGGATCAAAGACCTCAATATCAATCTGAACACACTGAACCTGATAGAAGAGGAAGTGGGAAGTACCCTACAACAGATGGGCACAGGCGATCGCTTCCTAGGTACAACCCCAGCAGCACAGACATCAAGGGCAACATTGAATAAAGGGGACCTACTGAAACTGAGAAGCTTCTGTAAAGCAAAGGACACTGTCACTAAGACAAAAAGGCAACCCACTAACTGGGAGATCTTCACCAACCCCGCAACAGACAAAGGTGTGATCTCCAAAATATATAATGAACTCAAGAAACTAGACTTTAAAATGCTAATTTACCCAATTAAAAAATGGGGCACTGATCTGAACAGAGAATTCTCAACAGAAGAAGTTCAAATGGCCAAAAGACACCTAAGGTTATGCTCAGCCTCCTTAGTGATCAGGGAAATGCAAATCAAAACATCATTGAGATATCGTCTTACACCTGTCAGAATGCCTAAAATCAAGAACACCAATGATAGCCTTTGCTGGAGAGGCTGTGGAGAAAGGGGTACCCTTATCCATTGCTGGTGGGAATGCAAACTTGTGCAACCACTTTGGAAAGCAGTGTGGCGGTTTCTCAGGAAATTCGGGATCAACCTACCCATGGACCCAGCAATGCCACTCTTGGGAATATACCCAAGAGATGCCTGATCATATGACAAGGACATTTGTTCAACTATGTTCATAGCAGCATTATTTGTAATAGCCAGAACCTGGAAACAACCTAGATGCCCTTCAATGGAAGAATGGATGAAGAAAGTGTGGAATATATACACATTAGAATACTATTCAGCGGTAAAAAACAATGACTTCTCGAATTTTGCATGCAAATGGATGGAAATAGAAAACACTATCCTGAGTGAGGTAACCAAGACCCCAAAAGATGATCATGGGATGTACTCACTCATAATTGGTTTCTAGAGATAAATAAAGGTCAATGAGTATATAATTTGATATCCTAAAGAAGCTAAATAAGAAGGTGAACTCAAAGAGAAACATACAGCTATCCTCCTGGTTATGGGAAGTAGACAAGATTGCCGGGCAAAAAATTGGGACCTTGGGGGTGTGGTGGGAGGGGGTTAAGGGAGTATGGGGAGAGAAAAGTGAGAAGGGGAGGTTGGGGGAACTTGGGGAAACGGGATGATTGGGATAAAGGAAGGTTGGTTAGGGGAGCAGGGAAGCACATATCTTAATTAAGGGAGCCATCTTAGGGTTGGCAAGAGACTTGGACCTAGAGGGGCTCCCAGGTGCCCAAGGCGATGTCCCCAGTTAGTTCCTGGGGCAGCTGAGGATAGGGAACCTAAAATGACCCTATCCTATAGCCATACTGATGAATATCTTGCATATCACCATAGAACCTTCATCTGGCGATGGATGGAGATAGAGACAGAGACCCACACTGGAGCACTGGACTGAGCTCCCAACTTTCCAATGAGGAGCAGAAGGAGGGAGAATATGAGCAAAGAAGTCAGGACCACAAGGACCCACCCACGGAGACAGTGGGGCTGATCCATTGGGAGCTCACCAAGGCCAGCTGGACTGTGACTGAAAAAGCATGGGATAAAACCGGACTCTCTGAACATGGCGGACAATGAAGGCTGCTGGGAAGCCAAGGACAATGGCATTGGGTTTTGATCCTACTTCATGTTCTGGCTTTGTGGGAGCCTAGCCAGTTTGGATGTTCACTTTCCTAGACCAGGATTGAGGGGGGAGGACGTTGGACTTTCCACAGGGCAGGGAACCCTGACTGCTCTTTAGACTGGACAGGGAGGGGGAGTGGGGAGGGGGGGGTGGGAGGGGGGGGGAAATAGGAGGTGGGGAGGAGGCAGAAATTTTTTTTTCAATAAAAAAATATTTAAAAAAAGAATCTATGTTCAAATGCAGACACCTCTTAGAAGATTCCTCCCCCTTCCTTGGAAAATCATAGGAGCATGAACTTCAGTTTTCTATAACAGTATGTCCAAAATTCATTGAAAAACTTCTGCTCTAACCTTGATTCTCTGGCGTTAGAGTGCCAGTGTGAATCCACTCGCCACTGCCCTACCTTATCTCTTCTTCTCCCCCTTTTGGTAAATCCCACCCTTCACATTTCAGACCGATCGGTACAATTCAGTCTCATCTGACATTGTCTTCTCACGTTTGTGTTTCAGCATCTGTTCATTCACGGCATGGCTGGCGCCAGTGCTTCCTTCCTTCCGTTTGCTTTGGGGCACTGCACCGAATGGATACTGAATGGACATGCCGTTTGCTAACTCAGAAATTAGCAAACATGAAGCCTTCAAACCTGTCGTGAATCATCTTACCAAGATAAATGTAAAAGATTTTCCTCATAAATAATGATTTTTAAAAATTATATTGCATTTATAGCTGAGTGATCTGGAAATCCTATATTTAATATTTTGATAAAGTGCCAAACTGCCTTCCAAAATACCAAAAATAATGTGAAGATGCCAATTTCTCTACTTCTCTCTTGTTATTATAGATGCCCTATGTGGAGTCCCATAGTACCATGGTGTGCCATGATGACACTGCTAAGCAGGTTTCCATTTGTGTAATGGCAATAAGCACACCTTTTTGGAGATGTAATTATTTATAATTCATAATTATTCTATTGTAGATGTCTTTATTTATAATTTTGGCCCATTGGTTTACTTTTAATCTTATTTTGAGATTTAAGAATTGTGTATTGGCTTTGAGTTCAGTCTCCCAGGGGCTAAATGATTCACAAATGTCTCCCAATGAGTTGGTGTCTTTACACCTTCCCGACAATTCCATTTGGAGAACAGAGGTTTCTCTGTACTTTTTCCCCTTTTCTCTCACTTATCATATAGTCAGGATGACCTTAAACTTCTTACTCTGCCTCTACCTCCCAAGTGCTGTGATTATAGATAGTTGTGTGCCTCCGTGCTTTGCTATGCTCATAAATTTACTGGGGTCCAGCTTTTTTTCTTATTCTCTGCTACCTATGTCTTTAGAATTATGTATATATGGCATATAAGATATTATATAAATGTTTTACAAAATGTAATAAACCATATATGTATTTTTCCTCAGTATTATGATGTTTAAGCTCCAAAAAGTAGGCTCATCTAGGTGTAATGTCCTGGATCTTTAGTTGCAGCTCAAGAGACTGAGGTAGCGGGATTATAAAATGAAGAACTATGTGGGAAATTTAGCAGGACTTTGTCTCTGAACAAAGTACAAAGGGCTAGGGATGCAGCTTAGTTGTAGAGTGCTGACCTGGCATGTGTGAGGCCCAGGTTTCATGCATCATCCTATACTTTACCCCTAACCCATTTAGAGTCAACTTTTATAGGTTTATGGGAGTCGCCAAGTTTATTCCATGGTACATGGTTATCAGTGAGCCAACATTCATTCGTTGAAAGTGTTACTACTGCTTTTCCAGTTTCATTGTTACTATCAGTGATCCAACATTCATTTGTTGAAAGGGTTACTCTGTTTCCAGTTTCATTGTTACTATCAGTGATCCAACATTCATTTGTTGAAAGTTTCATTGTTACTATCAGTGATCCAACATTCATTTGTTGAAAGGGTTACTCTGTTTCCAGTTTCATTGTTACTATCAGTGATCCAACATTCATTTGTTGAAAGGGTTACTCTGTTTCCAGTTTCATTGTTACTATCAGTGATCCAACATTCATTTGTTGAAAGGGTTACTCTGTTTCCAGTTTCATTGTTACTATCAGTGAGCCAACATTCATTTGTTGAAAGGGTTACTCTGTTTCCAGTTTCATTGTTACTATCAGTGATCCAACACTCATTTGTTGAAAGGGTTACTCTGTTTCCCGTTTCATTGTTACTATCAGTGATCCAACATTCATTTGTTGAAAGGGTTACTCTGTTTCCAGTTTCATTGTTACTATCAGTGAGCCAACATTCATTTGTTGAAAGGGTTACTCTGTTTCCAGTTTCATTGTTACTATCAGTGATCCAACACTCATTTGTTGAAAGGGTTACTCTGTTTCCCGTTTCATTGTTACTATCAGTGATCCAACATTCATTTGTTGAAAGGGTTACTCTGTTTCCAGTTTCATTGTTACTATCAGTGATCCAACATTCATTTGTTGAAATGGTTACTCTGTTTCCAGTTTCATTGTTGTATTATTTCTTCTCTCTTACAACTTTATTTTCCTTACATTTTAGACGGAATGGATGTTATGCTGCCATATCATAAACTACAATAACCTCTAACATTTCAGTTTTGACCTCCTGGTTTAAATTCTATGGTTTTACTCCTGAGTCTGACTTGCTACTTTTTATGGTTGTTTTGCACAGTATGACTGTGGATCTGAACTTTATCTTCAGTTTAGAGATCTTCACCTGATATCATAAATGTATTTCCTGTGCCCAGGAAATATATAACTTATAATTTTATATAATACCATCCCCCTTCTTAACCCTCACAACAATTAAGGATTTTCTTATGTATATTTTAAACTTAAGCCAAATTCAATCAAGTGGAAATCTTTCATGACCCTTCCTCTGTCACTGAATATTTTCAAATATTTCCTTAACTCAGTCTCCCAAGTTCTAAACCTGAGATTCAAGCCTTCATTCGGCCTCTGTCTCTAATTATTCAGCTTTAATACATATTCATTCATGCCACTCCTCTAGTCAGTAGAGCTCTGCCCCTGGGTTCTCCATCTCTCCATTCACAAATAAGCCTCTGGTCTTCAAGGGGATTTGCTTAAGTGTATTACTCTGGCTGAAGCTCACTCAGCTGAAGACATCTGAATTGTTATTAGGCCTCTCAAACACTGTCCTCAAATATCGGATGCCATGTATATAACTTTTGTCTTCAGTTGTGGTTTCATGTTGTTTTATCCTAAACATTTTCTCCAATACATCTGTAGAATTCCTCATGGGTAATTTGTCTGTCTATTTCTCTCTCTCTCTCTCTCTCTCTCTCTCTCTCTCTCTCTCTCTCTCTCTCTTTCTCTCTTAATAGCTGAGAAACAAAGATAATCATGTCCCTTCAAGACCATAGTTTCTCTCTAGAGTCTGCCCTTTTACCCACTGACTAGTGAGATGTACCTGTTAAAAGCATGTAACTTTGACTTAATATTGTATTTACACCACATTTTCCTGATCATCACCAAACTATAAAAATGTTAAAATATACATAAGAAAATTCTTAATTGTTGTGAGGGTTAAGAAGGGGGACAGTATTTTATAAAATTATAAGTTATATAAGTTTCTGTAAGCCAGTTATTAATTTTCTACAGATTGATAAGTTAATATGGGAAATGAGCACTAAAGAAAATAAAAAAAAATATTTATATGTTTTCCTGGTAAGTTGTTTCCTATTTTTGGTCTCCCTGTTTTATCACTTCTAATTAAAACTAATGAAAAGAAAGCTTGTCTAATGAGACCAATTATCCATTTGGAGAAAAAAATGCCCAAATTGTCTTGAAAAAAAGAAAGAAAAACACAGAGCCAAACAAATCCTTGCTATTTATATGCAAAACAATAAAATTACAAATAAAAATAAATTAAGAACATTGTAAAAGTGCCAAGTCCATTGCCTTGAAGTTGGTCTCTGAATGGCCTTACTCTGTTTAATTTCATCCTCTTTAGGCTTTCTACTTTACATGAATGATGCAGGGGCTCTTGATTGACAGCATATGAAAGGAGACCTCTGTTGACCCATGTGTGTGTCACTGGGTCCTTCCTTTGCTAGTGGCACCACAGGAAAATTAGTCTGTGACCAAGTTCATGCATTTGAAAATACAGGTAACCATAATTAATGCTAGTAGTTTTTATGGGACAGAGTCTAGTGATGAGGACTTTATTTGTAGACTAAGCTAACCTCTAACTCTTACCTCAGCCTCCCAAGTGCTAAAATTACAAGTGTGGGTCACATCCCTACTCCAAATAATTGACATTACATATACAATATGGAAACCATTTGTCTAAATGCAAGGCTTGTGCTATAAATTTAAACCTGCTTTGGGCCAACAGTCTGACATAGAATCCTTCAGGGCACACCAAACCAATGAGACTTCATTGTGGAAATGTTTCGAATGATCATAGCAATACCATACTACATGAAACCCTTTTGCTAAAAGCTTTTGATCCCATTGGTAGTTATTTCCAAGTACTGACATGTCTTTAACATGTAGCTTAAGAACTCTGTCCACTTTTGAGTAATTAAATGATTCCTACGTTTATAAATCAGTAATATCTCTTGTTTCATAGAAATAAGTATGATGTGGGATTCCCCTCTGTATGCTGTGATTACCATTGATGAGTAAAAGAAACTGCTTTGGGCCTATAGCAGGGCAGAACAGAGGTAGGTGAGGAAAACTAAACTGAATGCTGGGAGAAGAAGGCAGAGTCAGAGAGACACCATGTAGCCTCAGCTGGGAACAGAAGCACTGGAGCCTTGTCAGTAGGCCACGAGCCTCATGGTAAAACATAAAAAATGAAAATAGGCTAATTCTAGATGTAAGGGCTAGCTACCCTTACATATAGTTGTAAGGGTAGCTACAGAAAACAAACTTCACAGAAAATACCCAAAGGCCTGCCTGGAACTCACTGTTGGTCTTGGCCAAAGAACATACTGTGTGAGAAGAGGGCTGGGTCCTGCAGGCTTCACTAGGCTAGCCAGCAGCAGCAGCAAGCCTGAGACAGACTCAGACCAGCAGAGTTTGCACAACTCCAGGAACTGAACTGAAATTCTCCCCCAGCCATAGAGACGTCTAAGAACTGGTGTGAACACTTAAAATGTTGAGATAAAACACTGGAAAGACTGTTTTAGAACAAAAACAGGCAAACAAACAAAAAAACATTCTTAGTGTAAGGGAGTGATCAAGGAGCTAAGGAAATAACTGATTGAAGAGCCATAGAAACAACGTATAAAGAAAAAAAAGAGAGATGTCTGACAATAACAAAAAGACTCACCTACAGAAGAATTTCAGCCTTCCCTAGAGAAAGCTGTCAGGGTGCAGAATGCCTATGTTGTGTCCAGTCAGTGTCAAACATGCAGTGAACTGTGGGAGACAAGGAGGGAATGGGATGAACTCCTAAGGACAAAGAGAATAACAGTGAACAAAATCCAAAGCCCTAGACTTGGAATGAGGAGAGTAAGAAAACAGTGCAGATAACATTGCTGTGACAAAACACAAACACTTTAGAACAAGAACAGAAAACAAGTGAAAATCACAGTGTATGTTAATAGTGAAGAATGAATGGTGAGGGATCTGGGCACATATACCTGAAAAGGCTTGTTCAAATGAAAGTGGATTTTTTAAAAAGGTTTTTAGAGACAGGGATTTTTTTGAGGGGGGGAAGGACTGGATCTCCTAAAACTAGCTCTGTACACCAGGGTTGCCTTGCTAAGATCCACCTGCCTTTGCCTCGCACGTGGTGTGATTGAAGGCTAACACCTGCACTGCCTCACGAAAGTGGAAGTTATTAAAGTGTGAACTTAACTGATGGAACATGTCAAGTAGTCTGATAAACACACACTTGGAGATCTAAAAGACTAAGGGAAGCTATTACAATACAGAAATCATATGAGAAATTCTGAACAACATATCAATATATGTAAAATATAGCTTTGCTGTTTGGATACGTTTTTCAAAACTTGAGCAGAGTTTATTCCATATAGAGCCACACTAAAACTTCAAAAATGATGAAAATTAAATTGTATCTACAGGATGTCGGGCTGGGAAGGGGCAAAAAGAAACCTGTTAAACAGCCCAAGAAGCAGGCCAAAGAAATAGACAAGGAAGATAAAGCTATCAAGCAGAATCAAAAAGAGGAGCAGAAGAAACTCAAGGAGCTAAAAGCCAAGGCCGCGGAGCAGGGACCCCTGGCCACAGGTGGAGTTAAGAAATCTGGCAAAAAGTAAGCTGTTCCTCATATCTGAGATGATGGTGACCCTCTTCCACTCCTGTTTAAACATCTGGATTCCCTGGTATAACATCTTTGCCATCTACAGCTCGAACAAAGTGTTATCCTGGAGCCTGTTAAACATCTGGATTCCCTGTCATAACATCTTTGCCACCTATAGTTAGAACGAAGTGTTATCGTGGAGCCTGTTGTACATTGTAATAAACTTTTGTAAAGAAAAATAATAAAATTAATAATACAATGAAAAAATAAATTGTATCTACATACCCCAGATGATGAGCCCTTCCACATTCATAACAAATTAGCTGACAATGGCAAATAATGTTCTGAGGAGAGAGAAAATATTTGGAAAATGTTGAAATGTTGTTAGTCCAGAAATTTATGCTGAACAGAATATCTCTCCAAAGTGAGGAAAAACAAATTGGCTGATAATGACAAATAATATTTTGAGGAGCTAGAAAATATTTGTAAAATGTTGAAATGTTGTAAACCCAAGAAATTTATGCTGAACAAAATATCTCTCAAAAGTGGGGAAAATATATTCCCTAATAAGTAAAATCCTGGCTTATTATCCGCAAAATTCTCTAAAGTCTAGGATAGCTAATATGACTTAGGTTGAAAGGCACACTGTATTTCAAAAACAGTATTTTATGGATTAGGGGGAATTATTTTAGAGATTATGTATATGTATGCATACATATATTTACATATATTTTATTCTTTAAGAATGCAAAGCAGGGAGGACAGAGGTGGCGGGAACCGTCGGGACAGCAGATGCAAGCTACAGAGACCGAGCGACACCGAGAGCAGATCGCCCACTACAATTAAAGCAAAGAGGTAGGCCGTTGATTGGCTAGATCCCTAGCAAGGAAGGAGCCAGGTCCTGTTCCTGAAGACCCTTCCGAGGGGAGAGAGGAACTTGGCCCTGGCTGGAGCCAGGAAACAAGGCGACAGCGTTTGGTAAGAGGAGCCCCTGGCCAACGGGGAAACCTGATCCGGTTGCAGAAGACCCATTAGATAGACTAATAGGAGGAGATGGGCAAGCGCCAAGGCAAGAATTCACCCAATAATCTGAAAAACAACATGAAAACACCAGAACACAATGATCTTACAACAGAAGGACTTGAACACCCTAATACGGAAGAAGTGGAAAAATTGACTTTATGAAAGCAATAGAGTCCATTAAACAACATGTGAAAAACGCCCTTATAGAAATGGATGAGAAGTTTAACTAAAGTTTGGAGAAATGAGAAAATACGTCCAAGATACCCTGGAAAACCAAGAAAAACGATCAAACAGGTACAGGATACCCTGGGAAACCAGGAAAAAACGATCAAACAGGTAATGGAAACAGTTCAAGAATTGAAAACTGAAAGGGAAGCAAGGAAGAAAACACAAGCTGAGCACCAGCTGGATATGGAAAATCCAGGTCAACAAGCAGAGCCCACGGAAACAAGCATAATCAATAGAATACAAGAAATTGAAGAAAGAATCTCAGATTCTGAGGACACCATAGAGAAAATAAACACACTGATCAAAGAAAACAGCAAAGCCAACAAATTCTCATCACAAAACATGCAGGAAATATGGGACACAATAAAAAGACCAAACATAAGAATAATTGGGATAGAAGAAGGAGAAGAGTCACAGCTCAAAGGCCCAGAAAATATTTTTAACAAAATTATGGAAGAAAACTTCCCAACATAAAGAAAGATATTCCTTTGAATATTCAAGAAGCATACAGAACACCAAGCAGATTGGATCAAAGAAAAACATCCCTCGCCATATAATAATCAAAATACAGAATATACAGGTTAAAGAAAGGATATTAAGAGCTGCAAAGGAAAGAGGCCAAGTAACTTATAAAGGTAAACCGATCAGACTTACACCTGACTTCTCTATGGAAACCATGAAAGCCAGGAGGTCCTGGATAGAGGTACTGCAGAAGCTAAGAGACCATGGATGCAAACCCAAACTACTATACCCAGCCAAGCTATCGTTCACTATCAATGGAGAAAACAAGACATTCCAGGATAAGAATAAATTTAAGCAATACGTAGCCACAAATCCAGCCCTACAGAAGATAATAGAAGGAAAATCACAACCCAAGGAACCCAACATGGCCAACACTGCCTACAAGAACTCAGGCACCTAGAGACCCTTCACCAGCACAACTCATAGAAGGGAGACACACAAACTATACTACCAAAAACAATAAGAATAACTGGAGTAAACAACCACTGGTCATTAATATCACTTAATATTAATGGTCTCAATTCACCTATAAAAAGGCACAGGCTAAGAGATTGGATACGAAAACAGGATCCAACATTCTGCTGTTTGCAAGAAACACATCTCAACCACAAAGACAGGCATCTACTCAGAATAAAGGGTTGGGAAAAGGTCTTTCAAGCAAATGGTCCTAAGAAAAAGCAGGTGTGGCCATATTAATTTCTAACAAAACTGACTTCAAACTAAAATCAATCAGAAGAGATCGAGATGGACACTTTATACTTATAACAGGAACAAGTCATCAGGAGGACGTATCAATCCTGAATATCTACACCCCTAATACAAAAGCACCCACTTATCTAAAAGAAATCTTAATAGAACTGAAGTCAGACATTAAACCACACACACTAGTAGTAGGAGACTTCAATACACCTCTCTCTCCAATGGACAGGTCAATCAGACAGAAACCAAATAGAGAATTAAGAGAATTATTGGAGGTAATGAAGCAATTGGACTTAACAGACATCTATAGATCACTCCACCCAAATAGGAAAGAATATACCTTCTTCTCTGCAGCTCATGGAACCTTCTCGAAAATTGACCACATTCTCGGAAACAAAGGAAACCTCCACAGATAAAAAAATATCAGTGTCCACCTGTGTCTTATCAGAGCACCACGGATTAAAGTTAGAAGGCAACAACAATGCTATCCCCAGAAAGCCGACAAACTCATGGAAACTGAACAGTCAACTACTGAACCATACCTGGGTCAAGGAAGAAATTAAGAAAGAAATTAAAGACTTCCTTGAATTTAATGAAAATAAAGAGACAACATACCCAAACCTATGGGACACGATGAAAGCAGTGCTAAGAGGAAAGTTCATAGCACTAAATGCACACTTAAAAAAACGGAGAAAGCATACATTGGGGACTTAACAGCACACCTGAAGGCCTTGGAAAAAAGAAGCAGACCTGCCCAGGAGGAGTAGAAGACTGGAAATAATCAAACTGAGGGCGGAAATAAACAAAATAGAAACACAGAAAACAGTCCAAAAATCAATGAAACAAAAAGTTGGTTCTTGGAGAAAATCAACAAGATCGACAAACCACTATCCAAACTAATTAAACAACAAAGAGAGAGCACGCAAATAAATAAGATCAGAAATGAAAAGGGGACATAACCACTGACACAGAGGAAATTCAGAAAATCATTAGATCTTACTACAAAAGCCTGTATGCCACAAAACTGGAAAATGCAAAGAAATGGACATTTTTTTAGATAAGTACCTTCTACCAAAACTAAACCAAGACCAGGTGAATGATCTAAATAGACCGGTTAGTCGCGAAGAAATAGAAGCTGTTATCAAAAATCTCCCCTCCAAAAAAGCCCAGGACCAGATGGTTTCAATGCAGAATTCTACCAGAACTTCCAAGAAGAGCTAATACCTATACTCCTTAATGTATTTCACAATATAGAAACAGAAAAGTCATTGCCAAATTCCTTTTATGAAGCTACAGTTACCCTGATACCAAAACCACACAAAGACCCAACCAAGAAAGAGAATTACAGGCCTATCTCACTCATGAATATTGACGCAAAAATTCTCAATAAAATACTGGCAAACCGAATTCAAGATCACATTAGAAAAATTATCCACTATGATCAAGTAGGCTTCATCCCAGAGATGCAGGGCTGGTTCAACATACGCAAGTCTATTAACGTAATCCACCATATAAATAAACTGAAAGAAAAACCATATGATCATTTCATTAGATGCTGAAAAAGCATTCGACAAAATTCAACACCCCTTTATGATAAAGGTATTGGAAAGACTAGGGATACAAGGATCATACCTAAATATAATAAAAGCTATTTACAGCAAGCCGGCAGCTAACATTAAATTGAACGGAGAAAAACTCAAAGCCATCCCACTAAAATCAGGAACAAGACAAGGATGTCCACTCTCTCCATACCTCTTCAATATAGTGCTTGACATTCTAGCAATAGCAATAAGACAACATAAGGGGATCAAGGGGATTCGTATTGGAAAGGAAGAAGTTAAGCTTTCGTTATTTGCAGATGATATGATAGTATACATAAGCGACCCCAAAACTCTACCAAAGAACTCCTACAGCTGATAAACACCTTTAGTAATGTGGCAGGTTACAAGATCAACTCCAAAAATCAGTTGCCTTCCTATACACTAAGGATAAAGAAACAGAGAGGGAAATCAGAGAAGCATCACCTTTCACGATAGCCACAAAGAGCATAAAGTATCTTGGGGTAACCCTGACCAAGGAAGTGAAAGATCTATTTGACAAGAACTTTAAGTCTTTGAAGAAAGAAATAGAAGAGGACACCAGAAAATGGAAGGACCTCCCTTGCTCGTGGATTGGGAGGACCAACATAGTAAAAATGGCAATTCTACCAAGAGCAATCTATAGATTCAATGCAATCCCCATCAAAATCCCATCAAAATTCTTCACAGATCTGGAAAAGACAATAATCAATTTTATATGGAAAAACAAAAACCCAGGATAGCCAAAACAATCTTATACAATAAAGGAATGTCTGGAGGCATTACCATCCCTGACTTCAAACTCTATTACAGAGCTACAGTATTGAAAACAGCTTGGTATTGGCATAAAAACAGAGAAGTCGACCAATGGAATCGAATAGAAGACCCTGACTTTAACCCACAAACCTATGAGCAACTGATTTTCGATAAAGGAGCTAAAAGTATACACTGGAAAAAGAGAGCATCTTCAACAAATTGTGTTGGCAAAACTGGATGTCAATCTGTAGAAGAATGAAAATAGATCCATATCTATCACCATGCACAAAACTCAAGTCCAAGTGGATTAAAGATCTCAATATCAGCCCGAACACACTGAACCTGATAGAAGAGAAAGTGGAAGCACTCTACAACACGTGGGCACAGGAGACCACTTCCTATGTATAACCCCAGCAGCACAGACTGTAAGGGCCTCATTGAATAAATGGGACCTCCTGAGACTGAGAAGCTTCTGTAAAGCAAAGGACACTGTCGCTAAGACAGAAAGGCAACCCACTGACTGGGAGAAAATCTTCACCAACCCAGCAACTGACAAAGGTCTGATCTCCAAAATATATAAAGAACTCAAGAAACTAGAACGTAAAGGCAAATCAACCCAATTATAAAATGGGGCACTGAGCTGAACAGAGATCTCTCAACAGAAGAAGTTCAAATGGCCAAAAGACACCTAAAGTCATGCTCAACTTCCTTAGCGATCAGGGAAATGCAAATCAAGACAACTTTAAGATACCATCTTACACCTGTCAGAATGGCGAAAAATAAAAACACCAATGATAGCCGTTGCTGGAGAGGTTGTGGAGAAAGGGGTACACTCATCCATTGCTGGTGGGAATGAAAACTTGTGCAACCACTCTGGAAAGCAGTGTGGAGGTTTCTCAGGAAATTCGGGATCAACCTACCCATGGACCCAGCAATACCACTCTTGGGAATATACCCAAGACAGGCCGTATCATACAACAAAAGTATATGCTCTACTATGTTCATAGCAGCATTGTTTGTAATAGCCAGAACCTGGAAACAACCTAGATGCCCTTCAATTGAAGAATGGATGAAGAAGGTATGGAATATATACATATTAGAGTACTACTCAGCAGTAAAAACAAGGACTTCTTGAAGTTTGCAGGCAAATGGATGGAAATTGAAAACACTATCCTGAGTGAGGTAAGCCAGACCCAAAAGAGGAACATGGGATGTACTCACTCATATTTGGTTTCTAGCCATAAGTAAAGGACATTGAGCATATAATCCGGGATCTTAGAGAAGCTAAATAAGAAGGAGAACCCAAAGAAAAACATATAGGCAACCTCCTGAATATTAACCTTCATCAGGCGATGAAAGGAGACAGAGATAGAGACCCACATTGGAGCACCAGACTGAAATCTCAAGGTCCAAGTCAAGAGCGGAAGGAGAGAGAACACAAGCAGGGAACTCAGGACCACGAGGGGTGCATCCACATACTGAGGCAGTGGGGATGTTCTTTCAGGAACTCACCAAGGCCAGCTGGTCTGGGTTTAAAAAGCCTGGGTTAAAACCAGTCTCGCTGAACATAGCGGACAATGAGGACTACGGAGACCTCAAGAACAATGGCAATGGGTTTCGATCCTACTGAACCTATTGCCTTTGTGGAGCCTAGGCAGTTTGGATTCTCACATTACTAGAACTGGATAGAGGTGGGAGGTCCTTGAACTTCCCACAGGGCAGGAATCCTGATTGCTCTTTGGGCAGTCGAGAAAGGGGATTTGATTGGGGAGGGGAGGGACGGGGGGGCGGTGGGGAAGAGACAGAAATCTTTATTAAATAAAATAAATTAATAAAAAAGAAAAAAACCAAAAAAAGAATGCAAAGCAGACATGTTGCATCATAGGATTTGAATATGCTCTACAGGTGTGTAATAGCAGTAGGGCAGAAATGGGTCAATGATTATACTCATGGTTGTAAAATATCATCTCTAGACAGAGTGTGAAACCGTGAATGCCTGAGGTCATCACCAGAGTAAATAATAAATCAAAGTGAAATGCACACAAGAAAATTTCCAATAAAAGTGAAAACCAAAACAGAAATAGAAACATTAATGCAAATTGGACAGTAAAGAAACAGAGGGATGATAGAATCAGTGAAAGAACTGTAAAGTAAATAATCAAATGGTAGAGATAAAAACGCTGGATCACCAAATAAAGCAGATGAGTATTAATACAAGCTATCAGTTAAAATAAGAGGTGCTCACACAACCAAGACCATATATAAGACATGTTTTTGAAAATATGAAGTTAAAAAATTTTGTATAAAAGTCTGCCTTGCAAAATTAATAAAAACAAAAGAACATTTTAAGATGTGGAATTTTATAGAAGATAAGAAAGATATTTTTATAATATACATATATATCTACATACATGCGCATGACAACTATTAGTAAAAAGAGTACATGAATTTGAAAGAGAACAAAGAGGTATACATGGGAGGATTCGGAGGGAGGAAAGGAAACGGGAAACAATGACATTACTCTGTAATCTCAAGAAGAGAAGAAAGGTGTTTGTAATGTGAAAGAAGAATGCCTGAGCACATTTTCTGTAAGATTGTGCATTAAACAAAAATAAGCTTGTAATACTTTGAAACAAAGAAAACAGAGGGAAGCATTCTATAACTTGGGATTAAGAGTTCCTTCATGTGCTGACCAGTTCCATGTCAACTTGACATAAGCTATAGTCATCTGAGTGTAGGGAACCTCAACTGAGAAATGCTTACAGAAGATAGGGCTACAGGCAAGTATGTGGGCCATTTTCTTAATTAGAGCTCGATGGGGGTGCTTAGAGCCCATTGTGAGTGGGGCCATCCTTGAGCTGGAGGTCCTGGTTCCATGAAAAGAGCAGGCAGAGCAAACCACGAGGATCAAGCCAGTAAGATTCACACCTCAATGGCCCCTGCATCAGCTCTTGCCTACAGACTCCTGCCCTGTTTGAATTTTTGCACTGATTTCCTTCAAATATGGACTACAATATGAACGATTAATCCAAATGAATCCTTGCTTCCCCTGTTTGCCTTCGGCCATGGTGATTCATTGTAACAATAGGAACCCTTACTAGGACACCTCACAAAAGGGCATCGAAGGGAAAGTCAATTGCAATAGATGGCTATTAACACAGAGACCCTCAGCTGGGACAAATTCAGAGAAAGGAAGTTATGGAGTACTCAACCCATATTGGGCATACATATTTTACCACCTCTCCTAATCACTCAGACAACTTCAAGGCATAAGGAATAAAAAAGACAGAGGCAGATGAATTACAGAACATAATGTTTTCTGGAAACAACAGAGTAAATGAACAAATGAATTTACAGGGATCTGAGCATGGAATTGGTGAAGTAAGCATGGAATTCAGGCATTATGTTTTTAACATTTTATAGATGGTATATAAGGTTTTTAACATTTGATAGCAGCTGGGAGAAAGAGCTTTGCTTAATAACATGTTTTGACTTGGGAGAAATCCCCTTAACCAGGTGTAGTTGAACAATACAATTTTGACTGGATGGGGTAGCATGTCAGCAAACAAAGTCGGATGTGGAGGGAAATAAGTGATGGGGAAGAGGAAAGATATAGGAGGAGTTGGGTAAGTAAAAATAGTCAAAAATTGTTTGTAATCATCAGGGAATTAATCAAAATATTATTTAAGAGACTTTGTAAATATTATTTCAAAACAAAATTTGTCTTATTTTTGAAAAAACGCTAAGAAAGTGAATCTATAAAACAGGAATGTAAAAACCATTTTCCATGTTGTTTTTAAAAATACCACAAATATGTAGCAGACTCTTAAAATCACTATTGGAAGTGATACTACTCTGTGTGTGTAGTATAGTGCAGTGGTACAACACTGGTTGAGCACATGGGGAGTCAAGGTTCAGTTCTGAGCACTGTGTTCCCAGGCAGCTGTGGTTGCATGGAACTGCAATCTCAGCATTTGGAAGTGATAGTACTCTGTGTTTGTAGTGTAGTATAGTGGTACAACACTGGTTGAGCACATGGGGAGTCAAATAATTTATATATATATAGAGAGAGAGAGAGAGAGAGAGAGAGAGAGAGAGAGAGAGAGAGAGAGAGAGAGAGAGAGAGAGAGAGAGAGAATTAATTAGAAAATTTAATTTTCAGGTCTCAGGAGATAGCAGCATGACTCTATGTGTGCTTAAAACCTTTGGAATTCAGTTTGTGCTATTTAATTTAGTTTACTTTATACATTACAGCTCCACTTTGGGCATTTTAAAAGTACAAAAAGACGTTGGCAATCTATTTATTAACCATCTTTTCAGGAGAGATATTCTTTGTCAAAAAGTCCAAAATTATACTGAAATACCCTCCAAGAGTGTCTTTCCTCTGGGGAGACCCTTCCCAAGGAACAGCGAGACCACTTGTACTGATGCAAACAGCAAGAGGTTTATTCAGATACACAGGTACCTGGGGCGACAAAGTCTCTCAGAGGACTTGTGCGCCTTCAGGTCGGGGGTAATGGGTTTATATAGGATTGGGGAGCAAAAAGCACGGGTACAGAAGCGAGAAGCATAGTTATTGGTCAGTTTGAATGTGGCCGAGTTCAAGTCGGGGACAAGGTCCCTAGTTCCCGAGAATTCAGATATGGGCTGCCTTGGCTCTTATCTAGGGCACACAGGGTGTCTTTCTCAGTATTCACCGTTCCTCCCCCGGCCCAGCCACAGATGTCTCTATCTCGTTTTGGCAGCCTCTAAACTGCCCTTTGTTCAAACCCTGAATATTCAGTACAAGCCATGCAAAATGGCGTTACTGGTGATAAGTTGTTTAACAAGCTGGGCGGGGGGGTCTTTCAATACATAATGTTTTAATATGTGCTTAGTGGTTTTTAAAAAATAATTCATTTAATATCCTCCATGATATTTTGAAGTAGTAATTTTTAGCTCCAGTGGATACATATGGAATTTTAGTTCAAGGAATCCTATGGTTTGCCCCGAATCACACAGCTGACAAGAACTGTGTCTTATCCCGCATTTGTGCTGGCGTCAGCTGCAGCATTAGCCAGCGGTTGACCGAAAGGAAGCTCATCTGAAATGCTCTATTTCTGAGTAGGGTTAATCTCTATTTTCTCATATTTTTTTTCTCCACATCACTCTCTTTTTCCAGAAGCAAATTAGTTCAATTTATTTAACATGCCCACTTGACTGAAAATTTAACATTGTCTAAGTCAGTAAACCATTTAGAATCTGTGGTCATTTCTGCATGTTTGCAATTAGCTTAATGCTGTCCCAACATATCATGTCTCACTATAATGACTAGGTACAAACAAGCTTTTTAACTTATTTAGTTTTAATTTTTTTTTGTTTTCAGTGAAAGATATCCATTTAACGTTTCTCTGTCCATCTCTGTGTTATCGGATTGCAGCGGTCTGCAACTCCTGAAGGACAAATATGTTAATGAAGACATCACAGTATAGGAACAATGTTAAATAGAATTGGATGATCATTTCTAAAATATTCCCATTTCCCACTTGACAGTCTTTTCTTCTTTTTTTCCCCCATAAACTCAAAAGTCAAAACTTTCATGTAGCCGTTCCTTCCAAAGAGTCAAAGAGAGCATGCAATGATGCCCCTACACACTGATAAACTGACATATTAGTCACTGCCGCACCCAGCGCAGCCTGGATGCCCAGACTGGCGGGAGGTGCCAGGATTGAGACACAGAGGCTTCTTTTCAGGTGGAAGAATGGCAACCTTTATTTTGCCCTGAGCTAAAAGCCTTTTAAACCTCTACTGCTTCTGTGGAAAAACACCGGCCAGAAAGAACATAAACATCCTTGTCAATTACAGACCACCAGGAAGTTCCCCTCTCCATCAGGGGGAATGAGGGCAGCTAGATCACAACAAGACATATATACAACAATGTGTGAAATCACAGACATTTTATATTCAAATGCATCTAAGTAGAAAGACCATGATGATCAAATAATGTATTGTTGGAATATACTTTGTGAAGTAGAAATGATTGCTCAGTTTCTGTAATGCTCAGTATTTCACAACACATGTAGAATGGTCAATATGGATTCAAGCATAGTGTATCTAGGTCCCATTTAATGTCTGGGATCATGAAAACTCTCAGCCTACAGTTTGCTCTTTGCTTCTTGACTTTTTCTATTTGTTGGGAGTAATAAACAAATACCGAATGTCTGCTTTGGAGAAAGACTAATATTCCATGAATTTGTGGCAAGGAAATGGATGAATTCATGCTATTGCTCAAAAGCAAATGTGTCCCTCAAGGCTGGCTGACTATCCTGTGCAATATGTTGGTCATTATATCAGCTTAAGCATTGACCTACAGTGGACAATAACAAACCACACATAAAGTCAACACCCAAACTCAGCCAGATATCCCTCCAGGGTATTTGTCCTTCCAGACTGTATTTGACATTTCATTTTATTTGCTTTATATGGATTTTGTTTCATCTCAGAGTGATTGGCATTGTCACTCCCATTTAGCTTTTCCTTGGAGATACAGAATGAAGTTATTCTTGGTGGAAGATCTTGTTGAAAGTCACTTTCAGCCATTCTTAAAATGAATTTCTCGTTCAGTTTCCCTATGTTTCCATTCACATTTTGAAATTATTTTCTGTTCATTTGTTTTGTTGTTTTGTTTTAAAGTTGTGAATGTTATGGTTTCTCTTATTTTTAAGTGTGGCCTCATTGGAATTATTTGAGAACTAAGTTTCTTTGATGTACTTTAGTACTTCAGCTCTCAAACGTGAAAGGAACTGTTAAATCCAAGTAACATGTAAGTCTCTATTTATTTCAAGACACTTTTCTTTCTATTTATTAATATATCTCAAGCTCACATCCACTATACTGTGCATACTCATGTCTCTGAAAGTAAGACTGCCCACTAAACAACTGTACAGTAATATGCTGGTTTCTGAGTCATTCACTGCAAAAAGCAATCAGATTCCAATGGAGAATGTACCTCTTTGAGAGAAAATGATTGCACAAGTTTTTTGTTACAATTGCATAAAAATGTAATTGGGTAATAAAACCTGTTCTTACTGGACTCTGAAGTTCCCTAAGTATGAAGCAAATAAAAACAAGCACCACTGTTATGGTAGACATAAAACCTAACTACAAGGATGTCGGTGACATCTAAGGTTACCCTGGACACTAGTAAGCTATCTGGGATATTTGGTAGAGAATGATGCATGAAAGTGGAGTATTCTAAATGCCCTGTCAGACTCATGTCTGTCCTGATTGAGAACTGGCTACATAAGCATCTTTTGCCAATGAAGAATGCAGGGATTGGCAATAAAGCATCTTGACTAAAAGTTAAAAGCAAGAAACTCTTGCTATTTTTCTCTCTTTGCTAGTTTTAGTGTGGGTTGAGTTGACATAAGGACAGCAGTAAAGTTCCCTAATTAGTACTAGGCTCTCTTCAGGCTCAGATTCTGTTTAGAGAACATTGCCCACTTTAACTACACGTATCAAAATATTTTCGGGGCAATGAGGCTATTGTTCTCAAGGTCATACTGAAGCTGATGGAGAAAATAGGGTGGGGTAGAATCAACATTAGGTTCACTATAAGAGGAGAAAGAATGAGTCCCCTTCCTAATTTACCCCTCTTCTCATAAATGAAGAGATTCTGGAGTCAGACAACAGGAAAAATGTTAAAAGTTATTTATGTTGCATGTAAGTTTACTAACGTATTCGCAATGTGGAGATGGAATGCAGGACTTCTCATTGTCTAAGCAAGTGACTATTATTGAGTTTAAAAATACCTCCTGCCTTCCGTTATGTTGACTGATATTCTTCATGTATTGCAAGTGGAAGTCATAAGGGAAATGGGTATACAAATATCCCTTAAGGGCTCAGTTCCATTTGCCAGACAGTATTTAACACATCTGTTATCTCACTCAATTTAATCGTAATCCTCACCTTTGAGATGCAAATATTTTTGAGAAATTTCAGAGAAATATATTTAAGTATAAAGAGTTAGTGCATAATGACAGTTTATTTCATATTATAGCACTTGTATAATCCTGAGCAAACATTCTTATCTTCAAGTATAAATGACATCAATGACATGATTCACTTCTTAAAGCTATGGGGAGTGAAATAATGAAGGAAGAAAGAGGCCAGAAGCAAGCTATCAGATACAGTACATGCCCACTGCCTTACTAATTATAAGGGACACATTCACTCTTCTCTTCTTCCCTCCCCTCCTCCCATCCCCCTCCCCTTCCATGTTCTCTTTTCCCCCTCCATACTCCTAATTTTTTCAGGAGTTCTTGTCTTTTTCCCTTCCCAGGGGGATTCATGTATGTCTCTCTTAGGGTTCCCCTTGTTACGTAGCTGCTCTGGGATCTTGGACTATAGGCTGGTTATCCATTGCTTTATGTCCAGTGTCCACTTATGAGTGAGTACCATGTTTGTCTGTCTGGATCTGGGTTACCTCACTCAGGATGTCTTTTTTTAGGAGCCATCAAAGGGCTAGCAAGAAACATGGCACTAGGGAAATTCCCAGGAATCCCTAAAGATGACCCCAGTTAAGACTCTAAGCAACACTGGAGGGGACACCTAACTTTGTAATCAGATTGATGACTACCTTAATTGTCATTATGGAGTCTTCATCCAGTGATTGATAGAAGCAGATACTGAGATCTACAGCAAAGTACTGGGCTAGGCTATCAGAGAACAGTTCAAGAGAGGGAGGAGCAATAATATGAGCAAAGGAGTTGAGATCAGGATGATGATACCCACAAAAACTGCTGATCTCAGCTAATGAAAGCTCACTGACTCTGGACTGAGAGCAGGGGAAATTGCTTAGTACCAAACTAGGCCCACTAAATGTGGCAGACAGTTGTGAGGCTTGAGTAGTCTGTGGGACCACTGGCAGTGGGACCAGGATTTATCCCTAGTGATTGAACTAGTGTCTTGGAGCACATTCTCATTGGAGGGAATACCTTGCTCAACCTAGATTTTGGGGTTGGGGGGCTTGGTTTTGCCTCAAAGTGAAGTGAAATGTCAGACTTTGATGATTCCCCATGGAATGCCTTGCTCCTTTTGAGGAGTGGAAGGTGGGTGAGGGAGAAGGCTGGGGAAAGAAGAGAGGAGGAGTAGGAATGGTGATAACTACATAAAGTTAAAAAATTGTATTTAAAAAACTTAATAAATAAAAAAGTGCATAAAAAGGATTAGAGAGAGAAAAAAGGAGCACTCAGAAACTTGTTCAGAATTCCTCTTCAAGGTCTGCATTTCCTCCCTCTCTGCTGAAAATATCAATTGCACATGAGTCATCCCTTCAAAGAAATCTGTCTTTGTACTTAGAAAACTGCTTTACCTAATTTACTCGTTGTTCCAGGGCTCATCCGCTACTCAGAGACAATTTCACCTACAGACATATAAGGTTACACTGTCTTCCTCAAGTAGAGAGGATTCTACAAGAACAGCACCTAAAAAACTTCCCAATATGCCGTCTAAGGCCTTAGCTTCAGGAATACAGCAGGTCAGTTCCTTTCCTGGCCCCGTTCCAATCTGCCTTCCTTTTCTAATTCCTTTTGATTAACCTTCTGAGTTCTACCCAATAACCCTAACCTACATGCAGCATCTTGTCTCACCCTATTTTCAAGGAAGCTATTCTGAAACAGTCATCATATGATGAGAGTGGTGTGTGTGTGTGTAGGAGAGAGGGAGAAAGAGAGAGATTACTTAGTGTAGTCTCAATTGCAGCATTTATGTAATAATAAAATTAATCTCTAATGTATTCATTTTTGTTTGCTTTTAGAATTAAAAGAGATTCAACTTATAAGTCATTTTTTATATTATTCTGCTTCTGTTTACTCAAATAGTAAGGGCAATTACACCCCTAAGTTCTCTGAAGATCAAATGATACAATATAAATAACTGAAGTGGTATCAGGTACCAAACAAACATGAGACATATTTCCAGTCATTACTGTACCAGAGAAAGAAGGGGGTACCAAACAAGAGTCTCATTTGGAAGTAGAACCTGTTAAGTTAAGGTCAAATTCTGTATCCAAATTTACTGTTTTCTAGAGATCTTGTCTAGTATGCACAGTATAGGAAAGAACTGAAAGTTACCAAATCTTTTGTCCTCTTTTTTTCTACTATGGGTTGTGATACTGAATGGTTCATTTAGTCTGATGAGTTTCAACTATCTGCAATCCATTTGATATACAGATTGAATGAAGAAGACACAAGGAGACCATTAATTGAAAATAACATTTCTTTTTTTTGTTGTTGTTGTTTTCTTCTTTTTTATTTTTATTTATTTATTTATTTTTCATTTTATTTTTTTTTTGAAAAAAAAGAAATTTCTGCCTCCTCCCTGCCTCCCATTTCCCTCCCCCTTCTCCTACTCCTCCCCCTCCCCCCACTTCTCCCCCTCCCTCTCCAGTCTGAAGAGCAGTCAGGGTTCCCTGCCCTGTGGAAAGTCCAAAGTCCTCCCCCCTCAATCCTGGTCTAGGAAGGTGAACATCCAAACTGGCTAGGCTCCCACAAAGCCAGAACATGAAGTAGGATCAAAACCCAGTGCAATTGTCCTTGGCTTCTCAGCAGCCCTCATTGTCCACCAAATTCAGAGAGTCCGGTTTTATCCCATGCTTTTTCAGTCACAGTCCAGCTGGCCTTGGTGAGCTCCCGATGGATTAGCCCCACTGTCTCCGTGGGTGAGTGCACCCCTTGTGGTCCTGACTTCTATGCTCAAGCATAGAGCATAGAAAATAACATTTCTAAAGCAGTTGGAACTTCTTAAATTAATAAAATGCACTATTTCGCAGTTACCATTTGCAGGAAAGCAGTCTCAAATGAGATCCCAGTATAAACATTTCAATAATAGAAGGTAATTCATGTTGTGGTAATTTTCCTTACCATATGAGATCAGAGAACACAGTTTCTACAGATTTTAAAGAACAAGGTTGCCTAAGCACTGTGTAAGATTTAGGTGTGCAAAGATGAACTCAATAATAATAAAGCATTTGTACATGTGGATGAATTTGTGGCTTCAGTGTAGTGGATAACTGTGATGTGCAAACACAATGTGGCCTGTGGTCAGCTGTTTTCCACCATCAGCTCCAGACTACAGAAACTGTATACCCTGAATAAACTGCTCAGTTTCTCTTTTTACCTTGTAACTCCCTCTGTCAGGCAGAATGCTAGCACTGTAGAGTCGTGAGGATTAGACAGAGTGTTTTGGGTAAGTCACATGCAGGAGGAACTCTACAGATGGACATTCTTAACTATGTGCAGCCTAGTGATATCTAATAGTTGGAAAAATTTCATCACCAATGACAAGTCATGCAATATTTTTTTGTGTGGATATTTGAACAATACTGTAAGATCAAGAATCAACACAACAAAGGTCACTCTCTATCAGGCTGTTCTACAAAGTCTGTCAGAGTTAAAAACAATGCCCAAGACAACAACCCAAGGCATCCAATCAATGACAGAAAGACGACATAGCCCATGTTTTCAAGGCTGACCTGTCTCCAGAAGGTATTTAGCAATTTTCATGTATGCACGTGGCCTCTGTTTATCGGGTAAACTTACCACTTAGAATTTCTCCCAATAACATATCTTCCTAAGGCAGAAGCAGATATCTCTCTGATAAATGATAGCTATCTTGTTTAAGGGAAATCAATTAATTATTCAAAGGAAATCATATTAAAACTTTGGGGGAATAAAGTAGCAAATGAATATTGCTCTGTAAATCCCTCAGCAAATTCACCATAACAAACCTTCTCATTATGCAAAAGAATTTTAAAAAATGTCACACAAGGAGTTAGAATCATTGGATTCTAGGTAGAGAGACTTAAGAGTTTTATCCAGCTCATATTCTTGCTTTATGGATGAGACAAGTGGGTCCCTGACTGGATACAGCAGTGTTTAACCTGAAAGCAGTGCCTGTGTTCGCTAGCTCAGAGCTTCTCTAATTACTACTACCATGCAGTATAAACACTACACATCTACTGAATTACAGATCTTCAGAAGTTTGGCAAGCGGAATGCACTTTTTAATAAGAATGAACACATGCTAGCATTTTCTCTCCTTTATCCACACCTCTTTCCAAAGCCCATCCATAGCTCCAGAAGTGCAGGGCTCATAGAACAGACTAGTCTGTGCATCTGCTTCACTCTTGACTGTAGGGCAAGAGCCCCATACAAGTGCATTCTTCATAAATAGTTTTTCTGAAACTGAAAACATAGAAAGATGATTCTGTGTTAGTTATGATGAGTGAAATAGAATGCTCATGCTGGGGCAGCCACATTTGGCTCCTGGCAAGCAAATATGCTAACCATGGGAAAGTTTGATAAGGCAGGGAGATTTGATCACAACGAACAGAGAGTGTCTTGACTGAAAAACACCAGGAGACAGCAGAGCACTTGGGGCTTGAAGGCTGTTGCAGAAACATTGTAGCACTGAGTGCAGTGACAGCTGGAGACAAGCTCTTCCCAGTACTCCTGGGACACTGGGGTACAAAATGTCAATGAATTCAAGATTCTATTCAGCTAATGTATCTTTTCTGGCCACAATAGTACAATATTTTGAAATTAATAAATTTATCACTAAAGGAACACAAACAAAAAATTAAATAGAATCCTCTTCATCAACAAAGAATCAAAGGAGAAATAAAGAGATATTAAAAAGAACTGAGAACAAAACTGAAAACCTTGACACAGCAAACTTTTATGATACAGAAAAATTGGTTCTAGGAATAAAACTCAGTATAATAAATATGTACATAAGAACAAAAGACAAAATACAAACAAAACAATGTAATTTCAGACCACAGAAGCTAGAATGAAGACAGAAAATGAATTTTGAAGATAACAGAGGAATGCTCACAAACTAGAGCAGAAATGAAAGAAATAAAAACCAGAAGGAAAATAAGAAAGGATGACGAGACAAAGAGTTGGCTTTTTAACAAGGCAGTTAAACAAACCACAGGTTATATTAAACTACCCTCTACAAAAAAAAAAACAAGGACTCAATAAATAAAATTATTGTGTAAAACAAGGCATTATAACACATGACAGATAATGAAGAATCTTAAGAGTCTTCCATGAAGAATTACACAATGTGAATTGAGTAATTTCATGGAATGTACAATCTACTAAATCAAAAAAAAATAGACTGTCCAAACAGACAATAACTTGGAAGGTTATTGAGTTGTTAATTATTTTCCTTCCAATAGAGAAAACCACAGGGTTATACAGACAGCTTCACTGGTGAAATCTCTGAACGTTTAAAGAATTGCTGACAGTTTTGTAGTGCTTTTTTTTTTGAACAACTATTTTGTACTTTTTTTGAAATACTGTGAAACTTGTCTTACGAAACTACATTTTTCTCATATTAAGGTCTGGTAAGAACCCAACAAGAAAACACTATTTTATGGCAAGATCCTTAGAAAGCACAGATGCACAAGCCCTCAGTATGGGACTAACAAACAAAGTACCACAGTGGGTTGAGCAAAGAGCACAGAACATCTGTCAGGATTTGTCTGTGGATGAAAGGTAGCTTGGCAAGCTTATCATTTAACCAGAAATGCAGTGTAAAAATGTTAAAACTGGTAACATTGCATTCTCAGTCTGTACAGGAATCTAAGTGATGAGGTTTTAAGCTATTTCATTATAAATTGTTTCCGCAGCATTTTCATAGTAAAGCTTAAAATAAAAATTAAATTGAAAAATTGAAAGAACATGCATCAACATAATGAAGGTTCTATTTGACCAGCCCAGAGCTATTTTCCTACTTTGTGCTAACAAGTTGAAAATTCTAACAGTAATTTGAGAACCAGGCGAGAATTCTCAAAGTTCAGCACATTCTTGGAGATTGTAGCCTGAGGTATAAGAAGAGAAAAGATTTAAAATACTCTATATTGAAAAGAAAATGAAGTTGGGGATGTTGGAGTATGGGAGGTCCTTCTGTCTATGTGTTGCTTTTATTGGTTAATGAATAAAGAAACTGCTTTGGCCTATGTCAAGGAAGAACTTAGCTAGGAAGGATAAACTAAACTAAATGCCATGGGAAAGAGGATGGTGTTAATGAGAAGTCATGTAATCCCACCGGAGACAGACCCCGGAACATTACCTGGTAGGCCACAGCCTCATGGTGATACACAGACTACTACTAGATGGGTTAATTTAAGGTATGAGTTAACCAGAAACATGCTTAAGCTATTGACCAAGCAGTGATTTAATTAATAGTTTCTGTGTAGTTATTTTTGAGGTCTGAGCAGCCTGAAACAAACAAGCAGCCTTTCCTACTACAGTAGAGTGTACCTTTAATCCCAGCACTCAGGAGGCAGAGGCAGGTAGAGTTCTGTGAGTTCAAGGCCAGCCTGGTCTACAAATGGTGAGTTTCAGGACAGCCAGGGATACACAGAGAAACCCTATCTCAAAGGAGAAAGGAAGAATAAAAGAAAGAAAGGAAGGATGGATGGATGAAAGGAAGGAAAGAAAGAAAGAAAATGAATCAATGTGTTCTGCCCATAGAGACTATGGGCTCCCCCGCCACAACACCGTAACGGCCCTGCCCCATTACCCCTCAAAAGAAAATAAAGCAGGAATTTAAATACAACAAAGGATGCAAAGATTAAAAAAAAAGTTCAGTAATGTTGGAGGCTACAAAATTGTCATGCACTACACAGATGTATTTCTGTACACTGACAAAGAACTATTGAAACTACAAATAAACACTAATCAATATATGATATCATTAGAAATAATTTACTGGGAACAAATTCAACCCAAGGATGCGAAATTCTAAATACTAGACATTGTTAGACAGTGATGATAGGAACTGAAGGAGATGCAAACACACGTGTGACCATGTGTCTGAGTAATGAATGTTCTTTAAATTAATCTCAAAGCAATCTGCAGATCACTACGATCCTTGTAACATTCCAGTGATATTTTCTTAGAAATAGAAAGGCAATCATACGATTTTTGTTTGGAATTGTAAAAGCTCAAAAAAAAAAACATTGGGAAGCGCAAAATGCAGCAGGGGGGTCTCAGTGTTTTATACTTTAAACCTTATTCTAAGGCTAAAGTAATCCAATCAATATGTCACTGACATTAAACCATAAACATAACAATCACTGTGGAGAGCTGAGATACAAACTCGTACAAACTGAGCATTCCAGCTTGATTCCTGTTGCTGTGATAAACACTGAGACCACAAAGCAACTTAGGGAGCAAGTGTTTATTTACACTACCGAGGTCACCACCCATCATCAAGGGAAAACAGTGCAGTAACTCAGATTCTTGAGGAAGGAACTGAGATGCTGAAGTAGAGAACATGGAGGAACACTCTTGACTGGTTGACTTGCCCTGGCTTTCTTGGCTATGTTTCTTATAAAGTCCAGGACCATCTGCCTAAGGATGTTGCCACACCATGTGTGCTGGGCCCTCTACATCATATATCAGTTTAGAAAATACATGGTCATAGGCCAGTCTGATGTAGGCAGTTCCTCATTTGACTTTACCTCTTCCCAGATCACTCAAGTTTCTATTCAATTGACAGCTGAGGGTAACTGTGACTCATAGTTAATGGTCTTTTACAAAGGGCCAAGAATTCACACTAGAGACAGGGTATGCACCTCAGTAATGTTTCAAAAACCTCAGGATGGTTGTTGAAAAAGGAGTCTTCCAACACAGAGAAGGAAAGTAAGCCCTGTGGTTGACATCATTTACAAAACTGACTCTAAAAAGAATATATACTTAAATATAGAATCCAAAATCAGAAATGAAAAAAGACCTCTATCACTGGTCTTCATAACATTATATTGTTATTATTATTATTATTATTGTTGTTATTGTTGTTGTTGTTGTTACACCAAAGCAGAGGGAACCACAGCAAACATTGGGTCGCACTACATTTTACTGCAACTTCCTGCACAAAGAAAGAAAGAAACTGCTGAAGACTACTAAGTAGGAGAAAATACCCAGCCGCATACATGAATTCTGTGGGCAAGTCATAAAATCAATACTGACACCTGACTAAAAGTGGTAAAAGTGGCAAATAAACATTTATAGAAACATAACCACATAAATATGACCAAGGAAGATCTTAAAAATTGCTGGGTAACACTGATCTTCAAGAAAGGCAACTCCACAGTGAGTTGTCACTCATGCCAAGATGACGGATAATTAAAATGACTTGAGATGAACAGCAGTGGGGAGCTGTGAAGACAGGAATTCCTAAACACATCTACTGAGGATGTTAATTATTATATTAATGACGGAGCACACTACAGAATTACCTTAAAATTAATAATTAAACCACTTCATAATTCAACAATCCCAGCTCTAGTAGCCTGCCTGTGAACTAATACGACAACTCTCCCCCATGTTCCCTGTGGATCATCTAGTGATAAAGTTATGAAAACAAACTAATTGTCTATTGACTGGTGAAGCCCTGCACATGTACAGTATGTTTGTGCAATATTCTTTCATTCAGCCCTGGGTGTTGTAGACAATATAAGTGAATATGAACACATTGAGGTCAGTGAAACAAGCCAGACCTAGGAGGGCTAGTAGTCCCTGTGAAATGTGGAATGTTGACTTCTCTGACACAGAAACACAATGGTGGTTCCCTGAGTAATTCAGAGTAACTGGCAGATATAAGTTATAAGACAGAGAATTGGAAAGATTGCATGTTCAGTCTCACTTAGTCAGCAAAACTGTCTTCTTTGCAAAACAGAAATGTGGAAAAGCAAAGGTAATTTTTGCTTGGGTTGTTCTGGTTCTGTTGAAGATAGCCCAACCATTACCTCAAATTCAACTTGATGCTACAGACCTTTAAGGAAAACCTTTGATGATCTCAGGAATTCTAGGAGACCAATCATAAGTGAGTATTTTCTGAATGGAAGCAGAGAAATTACAGACACTCCAAACATGATCCATTATTCTACACAAACTGATCATATGCCATACCTTTACGGAGTACGGCATGCATCCTCTAGCAAGTGTCAAAGTTTCTAGTCATGAGCTAACATACAAGAAAACTTGACTTTCATTGCTTTTATATAAAGCTGGAACTAAACTTCACACATGCAAAGCTATTCGAAGGAGGAGAAACATCCGGTATTACACCTCGATTTTATTTAATGTATATGGCAGATATGTTTGAAAAAATTTCAGTAAGGATGCACTTGTAAGTTTTCAACCAATAGTGAGAGTTTTATCAGGTCTTTCTCTTACATTGATAGCTCTCTAGTAATGACATGGAGACTTTTTCTTAATTCTGTGAGCTTGACTTAGCTTAGCTTGTTCCCAACTATCTCTTACAGCTGAAATTATCCCATTTATATTCATCTATGTTCTGCCACGTGGCCCATTACTGCTCCTCAGTACCTCGGTACTATATGGCTGACTTCCTCTGCATCTGGCTGGCTAATCTCCTGCACCTCAGATTGTTTCCTAGAGTTCCTATCTCTCTTTAGAAGTCCAACCTATCCTCTCCTGCCTAACTATTAGATGTTCAAATCTTTAATAAACCATTCAGAAGGTGCCTTAGGCAGGTGAGGAAGGACAAATACACATCTTTATACAGCATACAAAAATTATCCCAACAGAGAGTAGATGGAGAGAACTGTCCACAACATGTGCATATTCCACAGCACCCTGCTACAGACAGAACAATTCAGTCATTGTGTTCATGAGCGGAACAGTACTTATATCCTACAATAGGAACTATGCAAAGGTTGTTATAATATATAAACCTGTATATGGCATGTATTTGGTGTTTGAACTGGTTAGTAATTTTTATGTCTTTAAGTATGGCATGTATCATTATATTTATATGAATTTTTAAGAATTTTTCTCATTTGTTGAATTTTGAATTACAGGCATGGACAATAGAAGTAAGATAAAGATTTTTATTTAAATAGGGTCTCACCACGTTGTCTAGGTTTGCTTTGATCTGATGATTTTCCTTCTTCAGAGTCTGGAATATTCTGGCTGGTTTAATGGAAAAAATTATTATTTTTAGGTAAAAGCTTACTGCATTGCAGAGGGCTCTAGCCATGTGTACAGAGCATAGTAGTTTATTTGCTGACTCAATACCCACATCAAGCAAAGTTCACCTCTCCAGAAACATCTCTGGCTGGGTCTCTGAGTGAACATGGGAAAAGTAGGACCCCTGGTTACTTCTGCCTCAGCAACAACTAGGACACTATGGAAGGACAGGAGAGACATGGGTCAATGGACAAGCAGTGGCCTTGTTACAGCTGAACTAAGACAGCGACTAATAAACCAATAGAGAAGGTCCACGTCCACATTCTGAGTGGAAAAGAAGAAGTATGGGATACTGGTTTCAGAACAGTTAAATGTTTATTTATGTGGTCTACCCTACAAGATTCGGCTCATTTTTCACATATGACTAAGATGAAATTTTCACATGATTGATGACGCATTCAGTTACATGTTGGCCATGGTCTGCCTCAGTGTCAAGATCCTCAATGAACTGATGTGGTTTTAATCAATACTCTTGGACCTTCAGCAACTGCTAACCTTATGAGACATTGATCAGAAAGTCTCTGATTTTATTTTCAAGACTTTGATTTTTCTTCCAAGTAAGGGTCTGCTAAACTAAACACCTCTGTTAATATTATAAGCACTCCTGCTTTAGCTTATTAACATGTTTCTTTATACTCTTTTCCTACTGATCAATCCAGATTTATTTCTATGGATCCTAGTGTCCTTCAAGTACATTTCTCATTTCTCCTGTTCTTTGCTGCCTCTATGATTCATTGCACAGATTATTCTCTAAGAACCGGTTCTGCCTGTCTTTCTCATTATTTCTTTTTACATATGTTCATAGTGTAAAATCTCCTTTTAAATTTCTAGCAGTGCTCAGTGTAATGTTTTCCATAATATATTATAAAAGTTTGATAATTCAAAACATTTATAATTTAAATTTAACATAAGTACTAATGAGAAATCAAAAAAACCACACTTTTGATATTTTAATGTGCTCTATTTTTGGAAGAAAATACAAATGATTGGAAGTTCTCATGTTACCTGGAGTGAGTGCTTACACATTCTAGGAGTTTGATTATTGTTGTTCTGATGAATGAAAGAATAATTGCAAAAGTAGGCCTGTTGGTCTCAGAATTTCTGTTGCACTTTTAACGTTTAATCAAAATAGCTGCTACACCATGAGTATGCAAATGCAAGTTTCTGAAGCTTATGCTATGAGATATGGGAGTGTCAGGAAGACATAAGTACAGTAACAAATCTAACTCAACAAGAAGAAGGAAAGTCAGGCACTCCCAGGGCACACGTCTATAATCCCAGCACATGAGAAACACAGGCAAGAGGAGCTGGCTTCAGGGAAGTTTCATAGTGAGTTTGAAGCCAGCCTGCATTACACGAGATGCTGTCTGAAAACAATGAAAAGAGAAAATAGGGTTGGGGGTTATAAGAGAAGCAGAATCGTGTAAGCAGACAGTTGGATGGCTGTGCTCCAGGCAGAGGCCTTCTCATGGTGGTTACAAGCTTAAGCAGGGGCTCAAAAATGAGGTCTTTTTAGTGACCAATGGGACAATGGATACAGCAAAACAGTGGAGGTTTGGAAGACAGAATGAGTAGACAGAATGGGGTCATGAATGAGTCTACAGGATATATAAAAACTGAAATTGAAGTCTCAAATAAACCGTACAAGTGTAAATATGCAAAAGGCATGCAGAAGTCTCCTTGGTGCTACAAGGTCTGTCCAGATGAAGCCTCTGATATAACTCAGTTATTGGCGCTGATGTTACTGCAATTTGTAGTAGCTCAGGTGAATCCAGCACCTTTCTGCTCTTGGATGATTTGTCTGGTGACCCCTAAACAGAAGCTCTGTAACAAGAAAAAACAAATGGCTGCAAATTGTCCTCTAAGGAATTCACTCTCCCTGTTAGCTTATTTGAGGGCACCATGAGTCTCAGCCCTGACCCCTGCCTTATTAGTTCTGAAACAAAGATTCACACTGAAAAGTAGCAAGGCCAAAGCCTTAAGATGAAGTATCATTTGCAGTTTGCAAATAAATGTGGGCTTCTCAGCAAGCTTGATTTCAGGCGTGAGAGTACAGAAAAGAGCCACTGCTGGAGTAAGTTGGGAGTTTCTCTAAGCCCACATTCACTGCTCTAGGCCATCTGTCCCCATAGCGTATGAGGCTCTGATTACAAGGACTCCAAATTACTATTATAATTTTTATGATAGCCTCATTTGCAGTGATTTCATTTGGCCTACAGAAACAGTGTTATGGGCAGTTGTGACCACCATCAGTAAAAACTTAATGAGGATAAAATGGATTTCATCAATTTCCTGTCACCACTCTGCTTAAACTCTCAAAACCTGCTGTTTATGTAACTTCTCTGTCCTAGTAAAGAAAGTCTCGATCTCCGTTGTCCTTGCAGTCTTTGAGAAAATTGCTAGACTCTAATCACTCCTGGGGGACAGCAATGCTGCCAAGGCTTGTGGGAGCACTTAATACTCCACACAGTGACTGTGATACTATGCTTTATGTCAGTGTGGTAGTTTGAATGTAATTCGCTACATAATCTCATAGGGAGTGTGGTGTGGGAATTCCTTCTGCATATGGGTTGCTTTTATTGGTTAATGAATGAAAAAAATCTGTCTTGGACCATGGTATGTATGGAAGAGCTAGGCAGAAAAAGCTAAACTGAGTGCTGGGAGAAAGAAAGCAGAATCAGGATAAGCCATGTAGCCTCACTATAGACAGACACTGGATGGAACTTTACTCAGTAAGCCACAGCCATGTAACGATACAAAGATGAATAGAAATTGGTTCAATTAAAATGTAAGAGCTAGCTAAAAAAAAGCTCAATCTAATGACCAAGCAGTGATTTAATTAATACAGTTTCTGTGTGGTTATTTTGGAGCTGAGTAGTCAGCTTCCTACTACAGGAGTGTCACTATTAGAAGTTGTGTTTTTTGTTGGAGTAGGTATACCTTGTTGGAAGTAGTGTGTCCCTGTAGGTGTGGGCTTTGAGATTTCCTATGCTCAGGATGCTGCCCACTGTCTCATTGGATTTCCTGTTGCCTGCAAGATGTAGGACTCTCAGCTACTCCTCCATCACTACATCTGCCTGCAAGCCAACATGCTCCCTGTCATGATTATAAGTGCACACCCCCCAATTAAACATTTTCCTTTATAAGGGTTGCCATGGTAACAATGTCTCTTCACAGTAATAGAAGTCCTAACTAAGACATTCAGAAACCTCTGTCTTTTTCTTTATTATTCACTAGGAGTCTTGCTTCTTCAACAAATGGTCATATTCATTTTTTGTAGTAACATGAGCGGTGGGCTATGTCCTTGGCACCCGGCCACCCACACAGCTAGCTTTATACCTGAAATAATTACACAGAAACTGTATTCTTTAAACACTTCTTGGCCCATTAGTTTTAACCTCTTATTGGCTAGCTCTTACATATTGATCTAACACATTTCTAATATTCTGTGTAGCACCACGAGTTGGCTTACCAGGAAAGATCTTAACTTGCGTCTGTCTGGAGTGGGAGAATCATGGCGACTCCCTGAATCTGCTTCTTTCTCCCAGTATTCTGTTCTGTCTACTCTGCCTATATAAATTCTACCCTATCAGAGGGCCAAGCAGTTTCTTTATTAATTAACCAATGAAAGCAACAAATAGATACAAGACCCACCTCCATCATTTCCCCTTTTTCTGTTTAAACAAAAAAGAAAGGCTTTAACTTTAACATAGTAAAATTACATGTAACAAAACAGTTATCAAGCAAGAACTATAGTTACAATATTTATATCTATTTTATCATTTATCATAACTAAGGAGAACTATAATTATCTATTTATTCTTTAACTCCATAAAAGACTCCAGAAGGATATAATATTACCTAAGTAAACAAGAAATAAGAAACTTCAAACTCTAGAAATGACAGAAACATCTCGCTGCCTGGACAGTCACCCAAAGTTCCTCTGTACCGTTGGGGCATCCATCTTTGGCCTACAGGCTCATAGTTTTCAGCAGACATTTTCATGAAGCAGGAAAATTCCAAAGACCATTCAGTCACTTTCTGCTGTGTCCTGCAGAATGTTTCGAAGACTCTTTCATGAATCAGGAACCCCGAAAGATCATCTCACCTTTAGGAAAGTTCAGCAGTCCTGTTTTTGCGGATTCTTTGTGTCCAGTTTATGCAACAGCCCAGGCAAGAGAAGTTTCTTGCCCTAATGGCTATCCAACCCCATAAGGAGCCTCTTTGATGCCCATCTTCTTCTTGAAGTAGATTGGTGCTGTCAGGAGCAGATGTGTCTCATTGTCATGAAAAACCCTAAATTATTAGAACATTAAATGCCATATTCTGTAGCCTTTGAAAGATATGAAGATTGCCTAACTGAAGTATATCTATGCACATCTAGAGAATCTAACTAATATGACTACAAGCTTGACTATTATCGATGATTATCCATTAACAATTTATATTTCCTAATTATATATTACATTATTAAATGAACCACATAATCACAACACCTTAATCAAGATCAGAAATACATATACATATGACAAAATTGACCTTAAATTCCATACTAATGCAAACTATTCATATCTATATCATATTCCCCTTTAAATGTAAAAGAACATTTATAAACAATATTTGGGAACATGGACACAGTTTTTTCTCTCCAAACTGTTTTCTGCTGAATGGGGGCATCGTTATTTAGGTCTTTTATGGGATAACCTGTCTGCTAGGTTCATCTCAGTTGGTAGTTGAGTGAAGTAATTTTTTGAAGGTGTTTACAGCAATTTTTTAAGAGGGCATGGTTTATCATACCATATTGGGATAGAAGCAATCTATAGAGTCTCATCCTATGTGAAAACAAAAGAAGAAATTTTTTTCCAAAGCATTATATCCTTAGATCCAAATTTTGAAGTCATACCCTCATGATATCCATTCTGGTTTTATTTGGCAGTCCATATAATGAAATGTCTCTCTGTACTTATCTCCTTCACAATCAAAAATTTTAAAGAAAACACAATAATACAAAAAATCCAGACTCTCTGTGAATTATTTATTTTTATGTGGCTTATTTTTATTTTATCACTTTATTTTGTCTCTTTAAAGACTTTACCCTTTTTTTTAAACCATTAACTTTATTTTTATATATATATTTTTTTCTTTCTCAAGCCTACATACATTTATCCAACACTGTGGTCTTTATGTCTGAATCTATTTTATTGTGAATCTGTAATTTTTTTTACTATCCAGGAGCATCTTTTAAAATGTTAAGCAGTTTTTAAAAACTTAAGTTGCACCATGTACAAGTAATATGGTAACGCCTGTGTCCTGCCCAGTCTAAACCTTAACTGCGCTGTTATTATGGTAATTATGGTAGTTTCTGCCTGAGGTCAGCACCTTTCAGCATGGAGCAGCCGCTCCTGTCTCAGATCCATTTTGTGCCCCTGAGCCACACACAGTTTCAGGCATACAGCAGTCCACATTGGAGCCGCACTCTGCAGTTTAATTTTGAGACTGGGTGTGCGGCACAGAAACTCTTTTTATCCAAGTTACAGCCAAATCTGACATGCAGAGCACTGTGCAGTCTGAAAACACTTATCTGTATGGTGGCAGGAATCCGCCATGCTCTCCCGCCTGCCTAAGCCTGATTCTGCCCTTTGTCCAGGTGCAGGCTGGGAGCGTTGAGCCATCAGCAAGGTCTCAGAGCACTCTCCTTCTGATCACAAGCAGGAAAACATTCAGTTTCAAAAAAAGCCATTGAAATGCTTTAACGCCAGAGTTTGCATTGGTGGCAGCCCCAGGAAGCCGTGCTTTAAATTGACACCGCGTTTTTTCTGCTGCTATTGCTGAATCAGGAAATCTCTCTACAGCACGCCACCAACAAACAGCAAAAATCTGTGTTAAACTCTCTCTCCCTTATTTTTAAGCCTTTTTAGGTTTTTAAGTGGATTTAGCCCTATGTTGGACGCCACTCTGTAGTAATATGAGCTGCGGGCTATGTCCCTGGCACCTGGCCGCCCGCACAGCTAGCTTTATACCTGAAATAATTACATGAAAACTGTATTCTTTTAAACACTGCTTGGCCCATTAGTTTTAACCTCTTATTGGCTAGCTCTTACATATTGATCTAACCCATTTCTAATATTCTTTGTAGCACCACGAACTGGCTTACCAGAAAAGATCTTAATCTGCGTCTGTCTGGAGTGGGAGAATCATAGTGACTCCCTGAATCTGCTTCATTCTCCCAGCATTCTGTTCTGTCTACTCTGCCTATCTAAATTCTACCCTATCAGAGGGCCAAGCAGTTTCTTTATTAATTAACCAATGAAAGCAACAAATAGATACAAGAACCACCTTCATCAATTTTTGAAACGCAGCAACTAGGTTCTAGCCAATGAGAATGGGGTAGGGGATATTGACACTTCATAAAAATTCCATTTTTCATTCTTTGTCCTAAATGCTTGAGGTATAATCATAAGGCTGCAGTATTGCAACTGTCGTGTGAACCTAAGTCAGCTCTGTGGTAAGACACACAGGTGGCATTGTCAGCTCAGTGTAGATACACGTGGGTAGCAGTCTCATTTCAATAGAGGGGTCGGTCACACGCATGAAACAGCTTGAAGCTGTGTCTTTGGTTTGAGTTAGCACCATTGTCCTGTCCATTGTTCTGTGTGTCTATATATTGCTGTGTTTTTTTCCTGACTTAAAATGACGCTGACGATATAGGACAGACTTAAATCATGACTTCTTTGACTTTGATATTGTAATCACTTACAGGACTTCAGAGATAGGGCCATGAACATAGGGGTGTATTTTCATCACCACCTTAAACATTTCATGAAAAGGAGTCAGCCTTGGTCCTAAGCATGAGGCTGCAGGCCAGCATGCTTATATGGCTGGGTGGCTGGGCTATGCAGCCATTTTGTTGCAATGTAGCAAGGCCATCAGCCACAGTTGTAGGAGGCAGATGTGCCCCAATAGGATTTCAAACACTAAACAAGAGAATCTGGGGTTAATTGCTATGGCTTGGAGGGTTTAAACAGTCTTTCCCCTACCCCCATGCTGTATACCACTCTTGCTGGTAGATGAGTTCCCTCTGCCTGCCCTGGGGGCTGCATGCTGCATGCTTCAGCTTCTGGTCAAACCTGACCAAGGTTTGGCTCCGCGGGTCAAGGACTCTTTCAGATCCAATGGGTTATAAATATCTGTCATCATTTATAGTGGCTAGTGGCAAATTACTATTGGTTAATGTACAAAAAAAACTCCTGTTAGTCTCAAATGTTTCACACTGGTACACAATTTATGTGATGTAAATTTAAAGGTTTTTTTGTTATAGTATATGCATGTTTCTGCTCCTGTTTTAAAATATTGTAGCCATACACTATAAAAAGTTGTAAAAGGGGATGTAAACTATCTTTGCTGTGGTTTCTCATAAATGCAAATACTGAATATGCTTGTTTTGTTAAAAAGTTTGTCTATGTAAGTTATCTTGCAAGCATGGAGCTAAAAATGATCTATGTTTGCTGTTCCAAGCCTGACTTCAGAAATTTATCACTGAGTTCCGATTACTAAATTTGGGTTAGCAGAAATTCAGATAACTTTTCAGTATCGATAATGTTAAGACTGCTATATGCTTTTTTTTTTTTATAAAAAGCTGGCTCTAGAATTGGATTATGGATCTTCCTTTGTTAGGCCCATGTTTTATTTACTTAAAATCTTTTTTTTTCTGGTTTTTCGAGACAGGGTTTCTCTGTGGTTTTGGAGCCTTGTCCTGGAACTAGCTCTTGTAGACCAGGCTGGTCTCGAACTCACAGAGATCCGCCTGCCTCTGCCTCCCAAGTGCTGGGATTAAAGGCGTGCGCCACCACCGCCAGGCTTTTACTTAAAATCTTTGCATGGATAATTAAAAAAAAAACAAAAGGCATAATTCCTGGTGTAGGAGGTCCTTTTGTATTTGTATTGCTTTCATTGGTTGAATAAAGAGACAGTCTTAGCCTTTTGATAGGGCAATTAGATAGGCAGAGTAGACAGAACTGGACGCTGGGAAGAAGGGCAGACAGAGAACTGACATGGAGCCAGCCGCCAGGTCAGAAATGCTGAATCTTTCCTGGTAAGCCACAACCTCGTGGTGAAATACAGATTATTAGAAATGGGTTAAGTCAAGATGTGGGAGTTAGGCAAGAAGAGACAAGAGATAATGGACCACGGAGTAATTTAATTAATACAATTTATGTGTGGTTATTTCGGGGGTTAAGCTAGCAGGGCAGGATGCAGCCCATGCCTCCTACTACAAATTCATTTTTAAATTTTAGATTGTCATTTTGCTAGAGTTAAAAAATAACAAATGCCACATGATTTCACCGCCATCTTTATTAAAGGTGACCTCGTGGAGTGGGCCTAACAAATCTCCAAATAGTTTAGATTGGGATAAATTTTTGTATGATGACTCATGTCCCTTTCTAAAAAGTACTTTATTGGTGATATTCCTGATATTGCAAAAAGACACTTAAAATTAATTTTTTAAGGCTGTGAAATATCTGTGCTATACAATGTTTTATATTGTTAAAAGGCTAAAAATCAGAGTCAAAACCATAGCACCAAAGGCTAACCAAAAATAAAATTGTTCTTATCTTGGGATGCAGAAAACAATGACCTAAGCAGTTTGATAGAGGGCTTAGAACAGTGTCCAAGCCTATCAATCTCAATCTTTTGGAGGTTGTTGTACAGGGACAGTCTAGGACCACCTGCATGTCAGATGTTTAAACTGAGATTCACAATATAGGCAAAACTGCAGTTGTAGCCTCCTTGTCTTTGATAACTTTGTTGGGTTTAAGCTATTTGGATAAACTGAGTCATAAATTTTTGTATTGATACTAAGAGATTTAGACCTCTTCTTCTGGGGCAAGAATGTTTCTATGTCAATTACTCAGGGGTGAATAGAAACTCAGTGGCCTTGTTAATGATAGAGACCAAAAGACTCACAGGGAAGATGGATGAAAACTTGTTCAATTGGTCTCCTTGGTCAACAACTTTGATTCCAGCTCTAACAGGCCCCTAACAATCCTGCTTCTTCTTATCAGCAGATTTGATGCCCTAGACAGACAGGACCAATGATCGAGTCCTGTCATTGGTACTTGTGAAGAGGGAAAAATAAAAAGCAAAGGACAGCTTTCCCAGGTCAACTTATACACACCTGCCAAGATGGGTTCTATAGATTATCTCAGTTTACCCTAGGGCAATGCTAGCTCTTAGACTCCCTCCTGTTCTCATTTCACCCTGGGGCCTGTTCCTTGCCTTTGTAAGAGAGCATTAACAGCTAGACATAAACTTGTTCTGTGTTTACCCTCGGAATAACTAATTCAGTTTCTTTTTTAGCTTTAATTCAAAATAATTACAGAGTATGGAGTTCTAGTTTTGTAAAAGCTGCTTACTTATAGATTATTAGGAAATAAAAGTTAGCCAGTCATCTTAAAAGTACTGTTTTAAGTTTGACTTTAAAAACATAGACAGGGAACTAAATAAGGCTTATTACTTAAAACAAGTAATAAAAAAACAAAGTTTGTCTAATCAGACATACCTAGGCAACCTCATAGTTCAGAGATTTGAAGAATATGGCATTTAAAATAATAACTTAAAAAGCCTATCATATTAGACAGAGACTCCAAGATCCTAGCAGTAACCCAGGGTCTCCAAAGAAGATTATGAGACACCATGAGGTCTCCACCTGGATTACAATGATGCTGACCAGTGGGCAAGATGTCCCCCAGTGCAACACTGGCTGCCAGGACCTGGTCCAGAGTGTGGACAGACAGCAGAACTTTGGAGAAATGATTGCAGCACTTTTGCCTAGACTAACGGTATATGGACTCTGGTCCCTGTTATTTTTAATAGATTTAAAAATTGTCTGTACTCAGATATACTCTATTTATCCTTCTGAGATCTCTGATAGTATTGATGACTAGTATATTTATAATGTCAGCTTAACAAGAAAAGACATCCAGATCCTCACACAAAGCTACAGCCAGCTTGTTAGCTCATTAAAAACTAATAAGCTAATAGAGCAATGACTACTTGCTGTGTATGTCAGAAGCTCAAGATTTTAGATCTATTCTGGTTGTCATTTAAATATAAACATAAAGGTGTTTCTCATTGGGTAAAAGACATCACTGTCCAAATAATACATGGTTCTCTGGACAGCAGAAAAATATATGTGCTTCTAACAAATCTGTAGTTTTTGCTAGGACTCAAAGTTATGAGTCTATACCTTCTGTTTGCAGATACCTGTTATCTGTTCTTTTTCTACAATATGGCTTTTTCTTTAAGTAAATAAAGTTTAAACTGTTCCTAGTTTAAACTTATCTCAATAAGCTTCCACTTGGCTGGCAGACACATCTACGTATCAGTTGCTGACTGCAACCTGCTCCGAATGGTGGAGAGCCGTGGACTTCCTGAAAGGTGATGTGGACCAGTCCAGCTGATGTAAACACTTCCTGTTCCTTCAATAAAGTCTGATGAGTGCCCCATTGCCTAAATGCTCCTCCCTTTGGCCAGCCTTTCAACCTGCTTGGGCCTGGATAACAATGCCCCAATGTCAGCTTGAAGCAGTTACAGAAAGGAACACGTTGTCCCATACCCCCTTCCCAAAACAGGTTAAAAGGCTGAAACAAAGGAAAACTCCCTGGCATGGGGGACAAGATAACTACCTATAGTGCCCGTTAATATACTAGGTCCAGAGTTGTCAATTAATAGATTTATTAATTTAAGTAGTTCCCTGCCTCCTTAAAACCAAAGGCAAGCAGGACCCAAGATTGGGTCCTGTCACCAGTGCTTGTGAAGGGGGGAATGTGGGGGCCAGCCATGATAAGCTAAGTATGGGCAGGTCACCCAAAGGAAGTTCTTTACTTCCAACCATTATCACCTGCCAGAGTAGAACTCAGCCATTGATAAATTTAATAAGAGGCCTGAGTCTCAGTAGTTTACCCTGAGGCGATACCTGGGTGCAGAAACAACCACAAACTGAGATTACCTAGCACTACCCAAAAACAGATCATCCAAAGGAAGTGGCTAACATTCAAATTGTTGTAGATAGGACCATCTGCCAGCACAGACCCACCAGGACACCCCTAGACAAATTTCAGCAAATCAGGGATCCTAAACCTCAAAAACCCCTCACCCCCACTTTTATTACTAAAAAACCCGATTGTAACTGAACTCTGGACTCTGTATATTCCAATATGTTGGACATGCAGAGACTGAGTTTGCAAACTTGACTAAAATAAAGGCTCTTTGCTTTTACATATGGGACTTGGTCTTCTTGTTGGCTTTTGCAGGTACTTTGATGATTTGGCATCACATTTGGGGGCTCGATGAAAAGCGTAAAATGGGTGAGGGAGGAAAATATAGATTCAGTCATTGAAACTGTACAGTGCTTTAAATTTGATCAGTAAATGCAGTTTTTATGTGTGGAGCAATATCATGCTGGCCACATATTTTTGCATTGCATGGTGGCCAGGCTCTCAAGCCACAGTTTGCACCTGAAGTGGTCACATAGCACTTACAATCTGGCTGTCCTGGGTCAGGATATGCTAATGTTGTTCTGCTGCCTTCTTTGTAATTACAGAGATCCTGGGAAGAGAATTAATTCAAGCTAGTGACAGAGCAGCCATAGCTGCAGACTTGACTTTATTCCCCTGACTGTTGTGAACCCCTCAGTTTACCTTTGGATATAAAAGCTGTTTTGAGAATAAAAACGGGTGATCTTTAGGATTTAAATGTACCCTGAGACTCCCTTCCGATATTGCTGTGTAAACTGTGTCTCAATTTTTCCTTTGCCTCCGCACCAGTCCAGAGAGATAATTTATGTTGGGTTTGGACCCCAACACTTATGCAAGATCAATACATGAAATAAAGTTATAGATTGCTTTGCTTTTGCTTCTTTTATGTTTTTAAAAAAGAAAATTAGATAATTTTAGCAAAATGGTAGAAATTAAGAAGAAATAGTGGAACATTCAAACTACTAAGTAGCTCCATGTAAAACTGTTGCAAATATGAACACAATAAGGTTGGGTTTTACTGCACTTAGGGAGCAAAAGCACAGAGATGTGGCTCACAAAATAGATTTTGTACTTAGATCTGAGTTTAGAACATGGCTTCATAGTTTCCCTGGTGTGACTATGATCAAGTTATATAGTCTCTTTAAGAGCCTTAGAGTCTCCATGTGGTTCATATTTCTTTTTATCACTGCTGTTTGTAGGTCACAGGGGTCAGAGGAATAGGGAGAATTCAGTCATTTAACGTAACAGTACAGGGTTGCAGTTGTCCATTAATGGTTGCTTTTAGAAAGGGTTTCCTACAGCCCTCAAAGTATGTAGCCAAGGATGGCCTTGGATGCCTGATATTTCCGCCCCAGTCTCCTGGGTGCCAGGATTATAGACAGAAGGATTACAGACAAAACCCAGCACTATGGTATTTACTGTTTTTTTAAATAGTTATCTCTGTGTTATGGGCTATAGTAATCTAACTGAGGAAAATCTATTTTATATGTGATGATGAGAGTTAATGATAGGTGGCTGGTTAGTTGGCATAATAGGTAAAGGAGCTTGTTGCCAAGCCTAATGGCCTACGTTTCATTCCTAGAACCCAAATGATGGAAAAGGAGAATATGTCTTTACTCTGAGTTATCATTTGACCACAGGTTTGCACACATTTCACAAAATTTAAATATTGAAAACGTTGCACAGTTGTGAATCTCTGTGTTTCATTGTCATCTACTGTAAGAAGCTTCTCTTTTGAGGACTGAGAGATGCAGTGATCTATTAGTATAGCAATAAGTCATTAGGAGTTATTCTATCACTAAATTGCTTTAGCAGAATAGTAGTCTAGGCTTTCCCCTAGGGTTAATGATCTATCTAAAGTTCCTGACTTTAACAGTGACAGGTCCTCTTCTCTCAAGGCTCAGGTTTCTGTGCTGAAGAGAAGGGAAAAGGGTGGCCAGATTCACAAACTGTAGACAACTCAAAAGAAACAGCATTTTCCCAACAGAACAGGCATGAAGCAAATAAAAAATCTTGGAGGCTATGACAGCATGCACATAACTGCATGACCTGCACACATTCATGCCAGACAAACTCCTACCATGGAGAAAGGAAGTTGATGCAAATCCAGTGCTAACCAAGAAGCTACTTACAATAGATGTCTACTGGGAGAGGAAAAATTAGTTTTCTCTAATGAGTGATATTGGGTATATCAACCACACCCCATGGTAGGCCCCATTCTCAGGAGTAGTAGGCCAATACAAATCGAACTTGATGTTTGTACATGGGTATGTTATTTTTTGTTTGTTTGTTTCTTTGCTTGCTTTCATTGGTTTGAGTTTTCTTTTTGTTTAAAACAGAGAAAGAACATGAAGTTGGGTTTGAGGAGTATCTGGGAGAACATGTGGAAGGAGTGTTGTAAGGAACACCGGCAGGCCTTGTCCCACTGCCCAGTTAGCATAACCCCTGAAATAACCACATGGAGATCTGTATTAATTAAATTGCTGCCTGGCTTTCTGGGAAAGATTCAGCATGTCTGGCCTGGCAGCTTCATGGCGGGCAATCTCTGACTCTCCCTTCTTCCTCCCAGCATTCAGTTCTGTCTCCCCCACCAACCTGAGTTCCGCCCTATCAACTAGACTGAGGTGGTTTTCTTTATTCAACCATTGACATCAACACAAATACAGAAAGACCTCCTACACTAAAGGAGAAATGAAAAAAAAAGCAGTTAAGGAACATAATCAGATTTCCCTCCCCTCTATTTTCAGGTGAGGATATTTTTTTTCTACTTCATTTCCAAACATTTTGCCAGTCTTAGTAGAAATTTTAGTATAAGTCATTCTCAAAAGGAAACCCAACCAAAAGAACTCATGTATTCAGGATTCTAGGAGGTATACCATGCCAGCAATGACATGTCCTTTGTTCTTTTTATCTTTTAAAATATTTTCTGTGCTTTGTGACCTTCAAACAAAAGCACTGTGGATACACTCCCTGTCCTCTCTACTGCTCCAACTTCTCCCCATCTTTCTTCTACACCAAAACTCATAATCTCTTTACAAATCTTTATTGTTGCACAACCTAGTGATTTCATGTAGCATTGGTTATATGTACATGTTTCCAGGACTTTCTGGATGCTCCCAAAGCAATGATGTTGTCACCATTACTTTGCTTTGATAACAGTGAGAATATGAGCATTGGGAAGTGGGAGGAAACTGCAGAATAAAACAAAACAAAAAATCTCACGGGAATGACATTTGAAAATGATTTCAAGGATGCCTTTTATCAGTTAACTTTCTATGTTAACATGAAAGGACATTGTGATGTTATATAGAATTTGGGAACAAAAGTTATTAAAGAATTTTAGCATTATACTGTGCTTTCTGCAAGGATTACAGGATTGCAGCCACAGTGACTGTAGGGAGTTTGGAACATTGCAAGCACAGAGCCAAACTATCTTGCTTTATCCCACCTATCTAATGCCTCCACTGAAGCATTTGGAAGGTGACCTTGCTTATGACTCCTTTGCTCTGGTCCTATAACACCTCATCAGAGTGTTAGTATATTAGAATATGGAGTTTGGTGAAATGCGAATCTCTGTTTTCAGGGTATGGTCACCAATATTGGTTCAAACAAAACAAAGACAAAACATACACAACAAAACAAACAAAAACAAGAAAAAACATTAAAACAAAAAACACTTCTTGCCTCTTTTCTGCTTTGAGGTGAGAGCTGTGATTTTTTTTTTTTTTTTTTTGCAGCTTCTAGGGTCTTGATATCTATTCTTTTCCCCAAGCCTTACCTGTGAAGAGCCTTTCATGGTCCTGAGCCATTTGGCTTGCAGAATTGATTATTCCTACTGAGATTTTCAATAGTCATTTTTGGAAATAACAAAAAAAATTCTAAATGCCAAGAGGTCTTCTAGAAGATACTTGGTGCAGCTATTTGAAATGAGTCTGAGGCCCTGCTATGCAAATATTTCATAGCTCTAAAGTTAACTCTAAGTATATATTTCAAGGTTGTCTTTCTGCAATATTTAAAGTGGGGAAATGCATAGGTGTACTTACCAATAAATCCATACATATCAATCTTCTCCCACTTCTAATGGAGAGCTGTCTGTCAGCCACTCCCAGTTACTGATATAGGAAATATTGTGTGAATTTTCACTGGGATTGGGGTCAGGAAATGGCAGGTCCTAAAATATTCTATTGGTGTTCTGCTACTCTGCTATTGTTCCATTGCCAGCTAAAGCAAGAGTCAGAAGCAGCTGTAAGGGAAAGAAAACTATAAGCCTAGTTGAAAATGAAAGACGCTATGAAATATTTTTCACAGATGGAATGTCTTATGCTTAGTGGTGCAGAGCTGTCATCCCAGTACTCAGGAGACAGAGAGAAGAAAGATTACAAGTTTGAGACTAGCCTGGGCTACACAGCAAGGTGGTGTATCAAAAATATATATCCCTAGAAAGTCTAAACTATTGAATTATTTATTTAGTGACAAAAAGTAGAAACCAAATTTATTGGTACATGGCAAGATGAAACAAGGAACAGTAAAGGTAAGTAGAAACAAGGGCTGCTGGAGGGTGGATTTGGGGAAAGGATCTCAACAATACACAACCCAGGCAATGGATTTTAACCATTTTCTTCACCATGTTCTCATTGCTGTTGGCTTATCATCCTTTTTAAGTCACAACTCTCCTAAACCCACAAGGAAACATGAAGTAACTTTCAGTTTTATTGGGCTATTTTTATGATTATTTTTCAGTTCTTTAGAAAATATTTGCTATAGTCCTCTTCATATCCTTCCCTTTACTTACAGCAAACAAGGGCAAGACTCCACTCAGTTGTAGGTTGAGTCTTTTCTCATCCTTTAAATACTACCTAATGGCAAAGATGTGACTCTAGAGGTGACCTTTGCCAATGAACTCTAAGGGGCAAGGTGAGAAAATTGCAAGCCACAGAATGTGCACCATCTTTTTTTTTCTTTTTAAATTTATTTAACTTTATTTCATGTACATTGATATAACGATGTCAGATTCTCTGGAACAGGGGTTACAGACAGTTGTGAGCTGCCATGTGGGTGCTGGGGATTGAACCCGGGTCCTCTGGAAGAGCAGTCAGTGCTCTTAACCACTGAGCCATCTCGCCAGCCCAGCCATCTTTGATTCAGGGAGATCATATACAGATCTTAAAACACTGTCCAGTGATTCTGAAAATGTAACTAGAACATTCATTTCACTATTTCTGCCACTAAAAGCAAGCAAAACATGAGTGCCCTTCATAAAGCAAATATAAGAAAACATTGAAAAGTCTAAGGAAGGCAGACTAGCTAGGGGCCTACCTTAACTCATGGCCAGTGAGACAGAATATCCAAGAAAAACACACTTAAAGGTTAAAGGTTTGTTTTGGCTTACAATGTCAAAGATTTCAGACCAGTGTCATCAGGGACTAGCACAATGGTTTCAAGTAAACACCCCATAGCAGGAATTTATACGACACACAAAATAAGTGCTGGGATGTGGTCCTCATGATTTACTAGCAAGCTCTGTTAGATGTTAAACTAGCCTCTTAGTTTTATTTTTTAATTAGTAACTGACACCTACTAAAAACAAGTTATAAAAATTTAATATATCACCTAGCTACATCTGAAATGATTAATAATGTTCCAAGTATAAAAATTGTGTTGTGGTTGTGAATACTTTTATGGTTAAAGCTACTTTGAAAAGAATAAAATGCCTGAAACAAGCACCTGTTGGAGAAAGTTAACAGATGTTTCTTCCTCTTGCTGGCCCTGGGAAGATCTGTCTACCAAATGTGAAACGCACTGGCAAACCTCTGACTTTGTGCAGCTCCTCCTGATTTCAAATTCTATCCACCTGGTAGATTTCCAACGTTTTCTTCAAATTTTAAACATGCAATGTTGAAGAATGATTCCTTATTCAATGAACATCCCCTTTTCATATGTAAAAGAAGTGTGTACCATGTAGAATATGAGAAGAGTTAGAAGGATCTTAAGCAGTAGTTGGGGGTTGACATGAGGGACATGAGTCAGTTAAAGGGTAGCCCAATTACATGCATCACTGTTCTTGCAAAGCCTGAACCCAAAGTAGCACCTGCTGTAACTGCAGCACCCTGCAGGCTGAGGCAGAACAGTTGGACTACACAGCCTGAGAGATCTGACAGGAAAATAACTCGGGAGCACATGTCACGGTGATGTGTTACTCAGTGACGCTGCGACAGCGGGTCTGAGAAGACCGTCTAGAAGGTGAAGGAGGTGTGAAAGGACTTTCTCTGTGATTAATGAGACTTCAGAAATAAGCAGATATTTGGCACTTAGTTATTTTTAGCCTGATTCCACTAACCTTGAACGACAAAAAGGGTACCATCTTAGTGTGAATTACTCAGAATGATGATATAAGGTTTTAGCTATTGCTGCTAACTGATTCTCTCCTTGTGTCCACTTTCTCAGTGCCAATCAATTGTGTCACTTGGCCTAAAAAGCCCGTCATTGTTTCCCTCTCCTCCTGTATCTCTTTCTCCATTTATTTCTCTTTCTCTTCTTCTCCACGGTCCTCATAATTTTTCTTCTTCTTCTACTATCGCCTCTTCTAATTCCTCCTCCTTTTCTTCATTGTTTATCTCCCCCATCTTCTTCTTTCCCTCATGTTTCTCATTTGCCCCATGCTCCTTCTCTTCCACGTGTTCCCCCTCCTTCTCCTCCTTATGCTCATCTTCTTCCTCTGTTATTTTTCTATTTGTTCTTTCTTGTTAACCGCTTTGTTATACTCTTCTGGGCAAACAGTGATGTTAGGTTGATGTGTGAGGTGAACGGAACAATCTCTGATTCCTCGCATTGGCTCTAAATCCCCACTGTCACAGTATCTTCAAGGATTACATAAACTTAACTCTGATAAGGAAAAGAAGCTAGGCTTGGGCTAGCCAGAAGACTGAGTAGTGGCTGTCTTAGCTTTCAAAATAACTTATGCTTTAGAATATTTTCCATTTCTGTGGGTTACTAGAGGAGAAATAATTGTCTTTTGTTTGTCATGGATTCTTTGGTTGTACTTCTATTGGAATTTATTCATAACTGTTTAGTAATTTTAATGTTTAATGTCTTCCATTTTGAGGTAATTGTATGTAGATAAGAAGTTGTAACAAATGTACAGATCCTATGTACTATTCTTTGTTTATAAAACAAATATCATATACACTGAAGACCAAAATGCGTGTTTCTTACCTTCAGAACCTCCTCCCTGTAAAGCCTCCTTTATGCTATGCCCATTGCTACTCACTACTTAACCCATGCAGCCACTAATCTGCTGTTAGTATAAATTTCAAAATTTCAGGAATCTTATGCAAATGCAATCATGCAGCAAGCAGAATTTGAGGATTTGTATTCCTCCTATTGGGGAAAGTATGTCCCTGTTGGACTCTGCGGTCCCAGAAGCCCAAACCAGGACCAGCTACCATGTCTGTCTGAAAGTCGCTGTGCCCCATTAATGAATTAAGCATCAGAAACTGTAAACAAACCCCAGTTAAATCCTTTATTTTTATACCATATTCATGGTGTCTTTTCACAGCAATAGAAGAAAGACTAAGACAATCCTGGCTCTAGAGGGGCCTTTAGTGGTGCTTCTCAGGCATGCTTCATATTCATTTTGGTGTAACAACATCCATGGGGGTGTTCTGAGAGCCTTCTCTCAGTCTACTTACTTAAAGTCCAGATTTGCCTCTCAAACATGGGAGTGTT